>OVAY01002471.1:0-17539 GCA_900406395.1 Kernera saxatilis | reverse complement strand
CATAACTCTTTGGGTTTGGAGCTTAATGCTGCTGGCATTTTAAACCCATCGAGGATTTTCATATAGATATCTGTATCTAATGATCCATATAAATATGCCGTTACGACATCCATGAGACGCATCTCAAGATTTTCATCAGCCGCTAGACACATCAAGAATCTAAATGTGATGGCATCCATAACGGAAGAATATGTTTCTTCGTAATCTATTCCGGGTCTTTGAGAAAAACCTTGTGCCACAAGACGAGATTTGTATCTAATAATCTCATTGTTCTCATTTCGTTTTTGAACGAAAACCCATTTGTATCCGACCGGTTTCACATTTTAGGTTTANATGAGAACAATAGGTCCGAATACTTTTCGTTTATTAAGCGAATCAAGTTCGACTTGTATTGCATCTTTCCAATTTATCCAATCATGTCTCTTTTGACATTCATAAACAGACATTGGTTCCGGATCTTCGTTTTCCTCATTTATCTATTTTGATATAAGTTATGAGAAAACATCATCTATTTCATTTCTTTTCCACGTCTTTCCATTATGGATATAGTTGATAGAAATCTCATGATTCTCTTCAGGTTCATGATGCTCTACATTGTCATTAATCTCATGATTCGTTTCTCCCAAAATACTTTCTTCTATTTCGGGAGCATTATGCCTTTCAGCTTCCTTTCTTTTTCTATGATTTTTATCCTTAGAACCAAAAGATCTACCACGCTTCAAGCGTGTTCTAGACTCACGTGTATCATCTGCTTTCCCATGTTCTTGTGGTATCTCAATACGAGCAGGTGTATTTGCAGCAGGTATATGTGATTTTGTTACCGTCTTGGTATCTGCAAATGCATCGGGTAGCTGATTTGCAATAGTCTGCAAATGCATAATTCGTCGAACTTCTAGTTCTGACTGTTTTATAGGAGGATCAAGATGTAATAAAGATGGTACATGCCATTTTATATCTTTTCCTACTTGTTTATGTTCTCCTCCTAGAACTGGGAATATTGTCTCATTGAAATGACAATAGGCAAAACGTGCCGTAAAGACGTCACCAGTCTGTGGTTCTAGGTATCGTATAATTGAAGAAGAATCACAGCCAATATATATTCCTAACCTTATTTGTGGTCCCATCTTTGTGCGTTGTGGTGGTGCTATAGGCACATATACCGCACAACCAAATATTTTTAGATGAGAAATGTTTGGCTCTCGACCAAATGCTAATTGTATTGGGGAATACTTATGATATGCAATTGGCGTTATCCGAATGAGTGCTTCTGCATGCAAAATTGCATGTCCCCATATAGTGGTTGGAAGTTTTGATCTCATGATCAATGGTCTTGCAATCAATTGGAAACGTTTAATTAATGATTCATCCAAAACATTTTGTNCGTTTAATTAATGATTCAGCCAAACCATTTTGAGTATGAACATGAGCTACAGAATGTTCAACTTCAATTCCCGTTGCCATACAATAATCATTGAATGCTTGGGATGTGAATTCACCAGCATTGTCTAGTCAAACTCTTTTAATGGGATAATCAGAAAACTGAGCTCGCAGTTTGATTATTTGAGATAGAAATCTCGCAAATGCCATATTTCGAGATGACAATAGACAAACATGTGACCATCTGCTGGATGCGTCAATGAAAACCATAAAATAGTGGAATGGTCCACATGGTGGATGTATTGGTCCACAAATATCACCTTGAATGCGTTCAATGAATTTTGGTGATTCTTTATCAATTTTGGTTGGCGATGGCCTTATGATCAATTTTCCAAGAGAGCATGCAGCACACGTCATTTTGTTCTCCTGAGAAATATCTTGGATTTTCAGTAAATGACCATGTGAGCTCTCTATAATTTTTCGCATCATCGTGGTGCCTGGGTGACCGAGGTGGTCATGCCATAATGTGAAATCTTCTGGATTTCTTTTAATCACAAGATGCGATTCTATTGCATCTATATAAGTATGATGCAAACCAGAAAGAAGTTTAGGAAATTTTTCCAATATAAGCATTTGGCCTGATTTGTCAGAATGTATATAAATATACTTCTTTCTATTTTCAGTTGCAGACTGAGTGTCATACCCTTGAAGGTATATATCATTGAAACTCAACAAATTCCTTTTAGAATTAGGAGAATATAAGGCATTATTTATGGAAAATTTTGTTACATTAGGCAACATAAAGTTGGCTTTTCGAGTTCCTTCAATCAGGTCTGTAGGACCTGATATTGTATTGACAATAATATTTGCCAATTTTAAGTTAGAGAAATAACTCTTTTTTCTCAAGATAGTGTGTGTTGTTCCACTTTCTAGTATGCAAATTTTTCGAACCATTTCCTTGGATATTGTTCCATTTGTATTGTAGTCCATTTCCGTGGAAAAGTTATAAATATATTGAGAAATATATTTTTAGCCCGTATATAGAGTGATCGTGCTAATAACGTGTTATAAATATGTATATAATTTTATCGTAAAGATAAATATAAAGAATAACGAAATAATTATACCCGTGGAAATAAGTTGATACTGAAAAGTATTAATAGGAGAGAGAAAGAAATGTTCTTTGATTTCGAATTGGTGTGTTTACAATGAACAAAATCGTTCGTTTATATAGAGATAAAAAGTTAAGTTACTGTGTGCGCATAGTAGCAATAGGCTCCACTCATTACACACAATTGTTGACCGATATGCGTTGTTGATTTATGACTTTCGTTAATATATATTTTTTTTGGTCCATTTTTTCTTCTTCCAATTACTTTGGCCTATTTATTTAGTTTATAACTCCAACTTCAGTTAATTTAACCAACTGATTACAAAATGAGTTCGATTTTTTCTTTTTCGTCTAAAATTTTAAATAAACAATCGATATTATAATAGAAAATACAAAGTCAATTGCAAAACTTCAAAAAACAAATTATTACATAAGTAAAAATATGCACTTTATGTTTATCAAAATAACATAAACAAATAAATAAATTAGTCAATACTTTTCTTTTGAAGTAAGTTATAATGAGATGTATATATAGTCTTTGAGACTAAATTCTATACAAGAAAACATGTCGATTTTCGACCAAATTTCCGATCAATAATTTTGTTGGAAATATAACCAACTAATTTCCAACCAATTTTTGATAAATATTTAAATTAGTCGGAAAATGGTTGGAAATTTCCGACCAATTAAAACGATTGAAAATTGGTCAGAAATTTCCAATCGTTTTCTTCAATGTAGTGGCAAATTCTGGAAAAAAGATTATAGTTTTCAGGATCCAAAATTTTATTACCTTCTGAATCTGTTGTGGATTCTATAAAATCATATGCAACTCTTACTCTTAATTTCATATCCATATCTCCTCAGGAACGCATTTGGTCAATCTTTTGGTACAATATGTCTCTCAAGACTTCTCATATGTGTTTTGTTTGGTCCGAGCCATTGTGGACAATGCAAGGGAAGAGAACCCTCAATGCATAGTGAACTTGGTTCTCCATTGTTGTGCAAACACCTTACTTGGAGCTCTTGACTATTTCAACAAGTTCACCATCAACTTTGCTGCAATAACATGTGAAGCCTATTGCATCTCTGCCATGGACGATGATGAAGACTAAGTTCGTTTTACTTAATTTTACTTTTATTCGCTTATGTAATTTAGTACAATAGAAATATTTTCACTAGGACAAACATACATTACTTATTGGTTTTACTATAAACTATAGATTTTATTTTTAATATAAATTTTTTCATTTTAATTTTAATATAATTTTTTTCATTCTAATTTTATTATTATAATTATAATTATAAATTATAAAAATAATCAATATTAAAAAATATTTTAATTCGTTAGAAATCTGTTAGAAATCCAAGTAGTTGGAAATTCGTCGGAATTTTCTTTTCCAATGGCTTGGTTTTGATTGGAACTTGGTCGGAAATTTTCAACCCATTTCCAACCGATATTACCAACGGAATTTTCGATGATTTTTTCGGTCGGAAAATTTCAACCAATTTCCAGACAAAAAAATACCAACGGGCGATTTCCGACGAAATTTATTCGTTGAAAATCGGTCAAAAACACCATTTCCATCTGTTTTCTAACCAATATAGCCACTGGAAATTTGCATTGTTTGTAGTATAATAAGAGGAGAGGTGGGAAAATGAAGATGTTATCGTGAAGATACTCCAAACCAAATCGAACAGGGCACCACAACAACAAAGGTCGCTACTTGACCCCAACACTTATCTCTTTTTCTCTTTCTATGTTTTCTATATATGCATCTCATGTACATATTTCTTTTTTTATTCTAAGATGATTTAAAATCTGATAATATTCTGCAATGAGACTTTTCTCGAGCGAGCATGAAGAATGCCATGGAACGAAGGTATTTTTTTGGTTTGGGAAATTGACAATTGATTAAAGTTTCAAGTTCAGAATTAGTACACTTTCTTTTAATTAGTTATCTTTTAAATCTCAGAACAAGATATGACTCCAAGGCAAGTTAGTTAATTATAACTTTGATTATCCAATATTCTTTAGTTAATTGTAACTATTGTTTTATGCATATAAATTGTTTTTTTTTGTTTGCGGAATACCGTGTACATAAGCACCCAATTATTGACTCTGATACACGCGAGAAGATTGAGAAAGAGATGATGAATACTCAAAAAGCAGCTTGACACAGCTCACTCAACTTTATATTTCGATGAAAAATTACTATGTTTACTTTGTGGATGTTTGATGTAACCCCTTTTAAAGTTTGACACATGTGTTTCAAAGTTTTCAACTTTGTTTGATATGGATGATTGGAGAACATAAGTAAAAGTTGGGATTTTTTTTTAAGAGTTATAGGAAAATACCACGTTTCTGTTTGTAAATGACACAAACGATCAAAGAAAAGGAGCATATTCTGATTCTGATAGAGGTCCTAAAATACTAATAAGATATTTTTAATGGGTAGTTTTGACTACCACTTTTGGCTCTTCTCATTGAATTTAAATATAAACAAAAGAGATGGAGTCATTGACTCCTACATTGCTGGAAATGGGAGACGTAGAGGAACTGCATCCTATAAGCAAGGGAGACTCGTTCTATTATTTGCACGAATTAAAACAAATAGAAAAACACTTAGTCCGTTCTGTTTGGTTTGATGAGCCGGTTTGATGATTTATCATCGGTTAACTTGATTGAACCCTCTATGTGCACATCAGGTTCTAAACCTTAAGGAGCAATAAGGTAGGTAAGAGATCAGTTTATGAATCTTGCTATGAAATTTTCTTTCCTCTCCTCTCTAGTCTCCAACACGAAACAAAGAAAATAAATTTGACTTCATATTGATTAACATTCTCTATAACTGCTTTTCGAGAAGTGCAAGAATAAACTCTTTGATATCTTTGATGCTCATACCTCATTCTGTTTTATAGAAATGCTTATCTTATCTCAATATGTTTATTGTATTTTTCTTTGTTCCTTCTTTATCCACTAGAATATGTAGATGATTGAGACAATGTTTTGACACATTGATTTTGACAATTTGAAGCAAATAGGTTTGACAACACCCATTCACCACTAATTAGTATTGGATGTTTCTAAAGACTCACCGACACTCATCAGAAAAGTCAAAGTGACTAGACGAGAATCAATTTTTATGGAAAAAGGTCGGGGATAAAGTTTTGGACCTTAATCAAGACGATCTAAGATCCAATCTACTATTTGGTTACAATCACTAAAAAGAAAACATGTTTGAGCTTTCGGCCGATAACGTAGATCATGAGAAATACCTAAGCCAAACTCTCCAAATATCTGACTAAACGAACCAAATTGATCTGATCCAATTCCAAACTATAAAAAATAACGGTTCGGACACAGCCCATAGAAAGTGGGCTTAAACTACATTCGGCCGACGTCGAATAAAGGCCGGTGGAGGATCCAACGGTTAGGAAGAAACGAATGAGGACGTACATAAACATCCCGTAGACCAAACCGTAGAAGATTATACCCATGGGCCCGCGTGTGTGGAATCCAGAAGCGAGTCGGTGAAATCAAAAGCCAATCTCTCTCTCACGTTATACAAAAGCACTCCTTCGAGTTTTCTTCGGCCTTCTACGATCTCTCCGCTTTTTTCTCTGCTTCTTTGTCTCCGTGTCACTCTTCTCGTAGATCTCGAAAGACCCCTCAAGTTTCTCATCGATTTCTCAGGTAAAAAACTTTAACAATCTTCTGAGTCAAAATTTGTGTTTTTATTGTTTCAATTCCGACAGTTCCCAAATTTTCTGATTTTCCCAGAGAAAAGGTTCGGTTTTTTTCGATGGGTTCTTCGTCGGGGCAACCCGAATTTGATTACTTGTTCAAAGTTCTATTGATCGGAGATTCTGGTGTTGGGAAGAGCTCTCTGTTGTTGAGTTTCACATCTAATACGTTTGATGATCTCTCTCCTACAATCGGTGAGTTTTACAAATCATGAATCAAGCTTAGTACTGATTTGGGTTTCTGCTTTTGTTTTGATTTGGATCTGTTGTTTTTTCAAGGTGTGGATTTTAAGGTCAAGTATCTTACTATTGGTGAGAAGAAGCTGAAGCTTGCGATTTGGGACACAGGTAAGAAAGATCTAATCTTGTTGTGTATATTACTATCTCCTGTGAAGAATCTCTGCAATTATCTTAAATTTATGTAAATGTCAAATCTTGTGGTTTCAATTTAGATGTTTCAGAGGAAACGTAGTTGAAATATCGAGAGTTGGATTCGAGTTTGAGAACACAACAATGCTGAATATGATACTTTTTTCTTTGTAATCTAGTTCCATGTTTTGTCTCAATCACTGTTGCTTAAGCCATTTTGTGAGTGGTGAAGAATATGATCTTGTAATTAAGAATAGTTTAGAGATTAGTCTCTTGTATCTAGAATAGTTAAGAGATTCGTCTATTGTGTTTGAGAATAGTCAAGAGAGTAAATGCCACATCTTGTGGTTTCAATTTAGATGTTCAGGGGACACGTATTTGAGATCAATAATGTGGAATATGATAACATTTTCTTTGTAATCTACTTCCATGTTTTGTCTCAATCAGTGTGTGTGTGACTGGTGAAGAATAAGTATCTTGTAATTAGAATGGTCTAGAGATTAGTCTCTTGTATAGCTTCAGTTTTTCTGCTATCTCTAATAAGTTTTTGGGTGTGTGTTTCTGATCACTCAGCTGGGCAAGAGAGATTTAGGACGCTAACAAGTTCGTATTACAGAGGAGCTCAGGGTATAATAATGGGTATGTCTCTTTGATTTGTTTATCCTTGATCTTTGATCTACGAGGCGACACTTTTTCTTTATCCTGTTAGTAAGTTTTGTAATTCTTTGTAGTATATGATGTGACACGACGAGATACGTTCACAAATCTATCAGATATATGGGCTAAGGAAATCGATCTCTACTCGACTAATCAGGATTGCATCAAGATGCTTGTTGGGAATAAAGTCGATAAGGTAAAGATTTCTCTTCGTTCGCCTTCCATGTCGAGTGGCTATATAATGTTGCAACTATATTTACCTTAATGAATGTGATTTCCAGGAGAGTGAAAGGGCTGTCTCTAAAAAGGAAGGCATAGACTTTGCTCGGGAGTATGGTTGTTTGTTTCTTGAGTGTAGTGCAAAGACTCGTGTCAATGTCGAGCAATGTTTTGAAGAGCTTGTTCTTAAGGTAAGTAAAACAATCCGCAATGTTCTTTAAGCTTTTGTGGTGTGGAATGAGTATGTCTTAAAAGTAGGCCTGCGATTTCGGTTAATTAGGACCGAACCGGTTCCGTTTTTTGGTTTTCGGGTAATTCGGGTTTCAAAAATTTCAAATTGATAAGGTTCGGGTATCAAAGTTTTGATTTTTTTACCAAACTGAACCGAATTTTTGGTTTTAATCGGATCGAACCGGGTTATTTCGTGAACTGAACTTATTTTGAAAAGTTGCCGATCAGTTATTTGCACAAAACCGTTTCCAAACCGAAAACCGAAAATTCCAGTTCGGTTTGGTATATTCGGTTCGGGTCATAGTCGCAGGGCTAACCTTTTCTTTATCTGCAGATATTGGAAACGCCGAGTCTTACTGCTGAAGGTTCATCTGGAGGGAAGAAGAACATCTTCAAACAAAACCCAGCACAGGCAAGCAGTGCTTCATCGAGCTACTGCTGCTCGTCTTAGAGCAAATGGCTTTTACGGTTTTATGACACAAATACACTCTTGCTCGTGATCTTCTTGTTCTTGATGGTCTCTTTGTTTCCGAAAAAAACTGCAGCATCTTGGATGTAAATCTTAACCATGATTTTCAAAGTTGTGTTCACTGGTTTCTAATATGGGATCATTCCATCTTATTAAAAAAAGGAAAAGAGAGATCGTTTTACTTGATCATGCTGTAGAAATAACTGACTAAAATCATTAAGCCTGCTAATTCTACCCAAACCAAAGAAACCGAACCAAACTGCGGTTTTGGTTAATAGAGAATAACCGATCGATAATTTTTTTAAATAGATTTGGTTCTCGGTTTGACGAACGGTACCCATTTTTTTATTTAACCAAAATTAAGTTAATGTTTTTAGAGTATATATAATTCTGAACCGATCCGAATTATCTGAAATAATCCAGTTTTATTCAATTAAATCAAAAATTTGGTTTATTTCTGTAAAATAAAACCTGATATCCAAACCAAATGAACTGTTATTAATTTCGATGAAATTTTTAAAATCCAAATTATCTTAAATCCAAAAAAAGTGAACCGATTCGGTCCAAATTACCTAAACTCGAAAGCTAAAAATTATAGTTCAAAAGTAACATGTTTCTTAAATCATGACAGGATTATAACCATTTCAAAGTATTATTTGAAGCTGAAATGTTACTCCAAAATTGAGACATCTCATAGGAAGCAAACAATAAAATGTGATTCAAAATGTTTTTGAGAGTATAGATTAGCTAAAAACGAAACAATGTTGAGAAAACCAAACAATGTTTTTCTTGGTTTTGGAAAATCATTAAAAAAAACTTTTTAAATTCAAATAAAAAAAATTAGACTAACCTTCCTCCAAAGCATTAATTTATATGCCTAAAATCTATGACTCAAAGTTTAAATTCAAGAAGTCAAACAAGCAATAAAATCATCTTTGATCAGTTCATGGGAACTTCCCAGTTCCCACTAACTTGAACTTCACTGGCTAGAGAGTAATTAATCATCTAGGTTTTTTAAGGCAAGCAAACATTTTTGATGCGTTAAAACATTTCCGACTAACTCAACATCGTGGTTGTTTCTTTAACTGGTTTGTCTAGTCAAAACTAGGCTTAATAGCATTAAAAGCGAGATTTTTTAAAAGAAAATACGGAGTCTTTATATATATAAAACAACAATACCCAAATTAAAAAAAAAAAAAAAAAACGATTTCAGAGTGGTCAACAGAAAACATACGAAGCTCAAGGTTTTATATCGGATCGTCTCCAAACTAAGTTGACTAGTCGTATGCAAAGTTAATTTCGTAAGGTGGTAAATAATTTCTTTTGAAATCTATAGCAATGGGAGGTCATTATATATACGCCATGTTATTAACATATATAAACTTGAGGGATTTCTAAAATAATAAAAATAGTTGAGGGGTTAAAAATGTATCGGTGAATACTTGAGGTATTTTCTTGGGATTTCTAATGTTTCATAACATTGTAAAAATTTTAGATCTAATCTCGGGTTTATGGTTGGTTCGGTCTTCAAATAGGTGATAGGATGATGTGGTTTAGTTGCTAAATATCAAAGATAAAGTATGTCCTCTCTTCATTCGAAGATGGAAAAGCTTTTGTTATGGGCAATTAGATTTGAAGATGTTATTTTTTGTAAACCGTAGTCTTGTTTCAAGTATGTTGTTAATCAAGAAAACAAAAAAATTATCAAACTTGGGCACATGAAAACGATGACGGATTGGTAAATATCGAAGAGGAATCGTTTGAGAATTATCCAAGACATAAGTCTAACACAATGAAATGATTAATAACGAAAAGCCAAGACATAAGTCGAAACACATGAAAGCCCCGACGGAGTGAAAGATACGTTGCATGCATCAAACCAAAAGCTCAAAGTCACATTTATGTGGACACGAACTTTGCATGTCACGCCACACCTCAAGTTTGTCTTCCTCTGGAAGTGAGTCCTCGAAGCTCAAAATCATTTTTTCCAAACGACTTGCATTATCTAAGATGTAGTCGGCCACCTCACTCCCATATTCTATTCCCTCTACGTACCACTCTAATGTCTTAAGATGGAGCTTCAGACATTGAGGAACATCTTTTGGTTCTCTCCATTCCATATTGGACACACAATCTCCCTGAAATCAACAAGGGGGATAAACTCAGCTAGTAAAAATTTTTCATACAGCTACGAACTAGCTATGGTTTTGTCGTAGTTTTTTCTGGAAAGGTAGGAAAAACTACAAAAAGCCATGAAAAAGTCAAAATAGCCACACAAAAAATAAGTTACGAAGCTATAAAAATTTGTGGCTTTTCCGTAGCTATAGCCTCATGATTATAGCCTCGTGGTTATAAAGACTTTCCGTGGCATATGGAAAATTTTTACTAGCGTGCTGGGAAATTTTATGAAAGATGAACTTGCATTAATGCTTACACTTTGGATCTTGAGGACTTGCAGAATAGGAGAGCTATCGAGCATGAGGATTAGTATATTCCAAAACTCTGGGTTAGATGCAATCAGCTTCAAATATACCAGCTAATAGAAGATGTTACCAGGAAGAACCTTAATCTATTCATGAGGCAGTATTAGTAGTAGTAGTACAGAAACAAAGTCAATTAATTACAAGAAAACCTTAATTACCTCCAAGTTTGATATACACAAGGTAAGGTGTTTGACTGAAGTGAGTGATCCCATAATTACATTTCTGATACAAATATCTGCCTTCACCAGCTCAGGCGCATTCTCAATCAGACAAGATCCACGATCACTGTACGCTCTAATACACAAGTATTTCAAAGAAGGACCATTTATCACATAGACCGAACCATCACCGTCATGTCGTTCATGGATTTTTAGACTCTGTAAGGATGGCACGGCAATAGTGAAAGTCTTCACACCATCACGTCTAGATCGTTTAACCAACAAAGTTTCAAGACTAAAGCAGCCAGATAAAAGGTTAAGAACTGATTCGTCGCCTTCATAGAACACATCTTCAAGGTGTAAAGTTCTAAGAGACTTCAAACAAACTGGATAAGGGATATCTAGAGTAATGGAAGCACGGCAAGCAAAGCAAGCACGGAATATTTTCAATGTTTCTAGTGTTTCATTGTTGTACAAGCTTATAGGAAACCTGAACGACCCTTGGCTAAACTCAGCTTGGAGTACCAACTCACGCACATGGAGTCCAAATGCAATTCCAACTAATACTCCAAAATCTATTACATCACTTTTCTTAGCATAAAATTCCAGATGCAAACTCTGTAGAACCGGAGCTTGGAGTGAAAGCATAGACCTGCAAACATTATCTGAAAATCTCTGAAGATCAAGATCATTGCCACATTTTCTGGCATTGAAAGTAAATTTGAGCTTAGGCACCATCTTCCAAAGAGACCGCCACTGTTTAGACAGAACACTGGCGGCTAGGACATCTTTTGTTGCAAGTGATGACAATATCTTCACAAGCAAAGCATCAGGCAACTGACTGATCCTGTCCTTATTTCTCAAACTTTGACCAGATCTTTTGCTGTACAAAAAAAAAAAAAAGACGAGTTGGTTTGGAGCTTAGAGTTTAGGAAACACTAGGTTCATAGAAATAAGCAAATATAGAAGAGACCATACATTTCCATTGTCGTTGATGGAGACAACGAGCAAAACGATCAATTCGCTGTTCTAGTTATAGCTAGGGTTGACATTAGGGTTTCGGAGGCGGTCAGAGGTTATCTACTTGCGTCTTTTATAAGTTAAACCAATACAAACCGGATGAAAATTGAACATCCTTCGGTTCGGTTTGTGTAGTTGCGGTTCGAATTCAGCTTTTTATGCAAGTAATTAATTAAAGAATACTCAATTTGGTAAAAAGCATAATTGGGAGATGAAATTAGCAAAATAGCAGAGAATGAAAAATTTAATGTGTAATTCTTAACAAGGTAATGATTTCAATATTGCTTTAACAAATTTAAATCTTGCTATTTTTCAGTATAACCATAGATAATTTGTTTGCTTTGATAATGTTATTGCTAACTTGTTTTAGAGTCACGTAACTACAAATAGCATTTCTGACTATGTTCTTTTTCCGTTGTCGATGTACAAGAAAAATTCCAGAAAATTTTCGGGTAAAACCACCAATTCACTTAATTCTGATGAAAAAGCATGTCATTTCTCTGAGATTGACACTATAATTGTCAATTCCGTAGAATTGGTCACAAAACGTGAACAAGAATGATTCTTCTGTTTCAAATTGGCCATGGCCCATATCAGGTTATGCAACTTCATATGAAAGAGGGAGATGCTTCTGCAACGGTCCTAAAATTCTATAATAGAAGTCGTCCCATCTTGTAGTTCCAATACCCATATCAGGCTATGCAACTTCATATGAAAGAGGGAGATGCTCACATCACTGGTTTGATCATTATTTTTCCAAGAACCATCAGAAAAAGGGAAAGGTTCAGTATTCGACTCATAGGATCATTCCATCTTATGAATAAAAGAGTGAGTTTTACCTTATCATGCTGAATAAAAAACTAACTAATAATATAGCCATTGGCATTCGGGCATGACGTGGTAGAAGCATGGAGTCTCCTCCAAATAAAACATGTTATTTTAAAACTCAAACACATTATCTACGTATTTTTTCTTGAAATATGTATATTTTTAATTCGAGTTAAAACTTCTAAAATTTTACTTGTAATTTTGTTTGTATCATAAATATTGTGTAACTCTTAGAAAATAATTTTTGTTCTATTTTATATCATCTTTTTAACACGATAAGTTTTTTTTTCCTATTTTTAGCCACTACTAATAAATCTATATGAAAAAATATCTAGTATTATATTCATCCAATCTTTATTATTTGATATATTTTTTTGTATTGATTTTACATTATTTAATTTTTATTTACATTTTAGGTTCTTTCGTAGATTTTTTTTTAAATGAAAGACAATAATATAAAAATGTGTGAATTACTTGAGTCATTAACTTTAGTTTTAATGTTTTTATTTTCTTTTGATGATATGGATACCCTAAATATAGAGAGAACTCTCCTATTATATATATGAGTTATGTGCGGTAAAACTGCGAAGATCATAATATTGATTAAAGAAGTCTGGACGGATGTAGTATAATTGTTTTAGTGAGCATTTAATAAAAGTGATATGTTAACAGTCATACTTTGATGTGTTTTCATCAAGAAAATGACTTTCAGATTCGTGATTATCGTAGTATATGTTGATGATTGAAACATTAACAGAACTCAAGGGGAATAAAGCAACAAACTATTTAAAAGAAGAATTTGAGATAAAAGATCTCGGACAAACAAAGTATTTTCTTGATATACAAATTGAGCATTGTCAAAAAGGTAAATTTATAGCAGTCCACATATACCAAAAGAGTGTTAAAATATTGTAATGTTGATAAGGCAATTCCTCTTAGTACTTATATGGTCGATAGGACACTTAAAGTGAAAATAATTCATCTCGACCACATAAAAAAAAATGAATAGATATTTGGTCATGAAATATCATATCTAAATGCAATTGGAACTCTTATATATCTTGTAAATTTGCACTCTATCTAATCTATCTTTTGTCATTAATCTTTTGGCAAGATTCAATTCTTTTCGTATACAAAGACATTCGAGTGGAACTAAACATGCATTTCACTATTTTTAAGGGGCTAAGAATTTAGGATTATTTTATCCAAAAAATTCAAAAATTCAAATGATTGGCTTTGTAGATGCATGATATATTTTAGATCCATAAAATCTGATCACAATCAGGATACATCTGTACGATCGAAGACACCACTATACCCTAGAATTCTCAGAAGCATATACTTGTGGCCAGTTCTTCGAATCATGTTGAAATTATTGTGCTTTGTAAAATGAATAGAGAATGCATATGGCTAAAATCAATAAGTCAACACATTCAATCAAACACTGGAGTTCGCATAAATACGGAACCAACTATCTTATATGATGATAATGCGGCATACATCTGGACAACGAAGGAAGAATATATCAAAAATAATATAGCCAAACATATCCTTCTGAAGTTCTTTCGTACATCCAAAAACTTGAGAAGAATAAAAACATTGCAGTAAGATATGTAAGATCATGTGACAATGGTGCAGATCTCTTCCCAAAATCACTACCTACTACTATGTTTATAAAAGATGTCGATAACAATGGAATGCATCTTCAACAAGATCTATCAAATGCTATCCTAATCATTGGAGGGAAAGTTTGTGTGGTTATACTCTTACTTTACTGTGGTTTTTTCTACTATATTTTTCTAAAAAAAATTTTAAGGGAATGTTAAGAAAGTCAGTAAAACGATGTTATCACAAAGTTGAAAGGAATCATGCAAACATATGTTACTATACACGAACAATAACTTATCTTTTTCTTTTTTTTTTTGATTAACCGTGAGAGTTTCAAGTCTTCGGTCCATAATCTTTTCGGTACCCGGAGTCAAACTTTAGATATTCCGATTTAAAGAATAACCTTCCGTACCAAAGAAGATTTGACCCCGAGGCACAAAGCAACCAACCTCCTTATACCACTAGAACACCACACCTTTGGTAACCTCTTTGTACCACTAGAAAATCCAAATCTTTTTACTTATCTTTTTACTTCTATAAATAGAACGAAGAATCGTTCATTGTAACTCACAATTCACTTCGACATAATAAAAAGAGTAGTAATATAAAGTTCTCTCATCTCTCGTTCTATTTTTAGATCCCATCTTCCATTGGTATGAAATTTTCGCCATTCTCCATATTATATCACTATTGATAACGAACAAAACTGTAGAATTCCTTTCTTATTAAAAGAGAAGCATTTTTAAGAAATGCATTTGTCCTCCCGTGGTATTTACAGAGTTGCCATGATGATGTGTCATCACCAGAAATTTCATCAATAACTTTCGAAATAAGGTTTTAATTACTAGACTAATTACATCTTATACCATTGCTATATAAATGATAATTATTTGTTAGATATTCTATAACCTTCCCAAAATTACAAGCGAAATTTTAAAAAAAAATCTAAGATATTTTCATAATTAGTTATGGACGAAAATAATTTAATAGTTTCAAAAAAAATATTAACAACCAATCAAATTGAATACGTAAGATTTGATATCCAATTATATCATATTAATTAGTTTTTAAGCACTACATTTCAACTTTCATCTTTATTTGGTTTTATTTTTGAATACAAAATGATTCATGAAATTATTTATAGAAAAAAAAATTGTTTTTTTGCATATGTAATGATTTGAATTTTAAAAAACGGAAAAAAACTACTCAATCTATGAAAAAGAAAAATATGTGTTTAAAATCTCACATCGGATACGAGGATAAATGATGGTCCAGAATGATGTATATAAAAAGAACCAAAATGATAATCAACAGTAACAATAGGAAGCTTCACTTAATAGACATCCAAATTGAAAGTTTTTATTTGGTTTAATTGGATTTTTCCTATAACTAAATTAAATAAAAAATAATATTATAAAATTTTTAACTTGATAAAAATTATAAGTATTTAACTTGATCAAAATTTTAAAATATTTAAAATTGATGATAAAATAAAAATGTTATAATTAATGTATCATATTAAAATATTTAAATTCAATGTATCATATTTTTTGAGTAATATCATACATTATAATTCTAAAATTATGAATTGCAATATATTTTATAATCATTTCATCCCGTGCCACGGGTCCAACTCTAGTAGTTTAGTTATTTGAGTAGTTAATTTATACTAAGAAATGACAAATTTTGAATCACGATGGATAACCTTATAAAAGGGAAAATATTATGCATTTTTACGTTTTATGGTAAATTTATTACAAGATAACTCAAAACAAATTGGAGATGACCTTAAACCCAAAAAAAAAGGTTTGATGACACTAACATATAAGACTTATTAAACAACAAATGTTTAGATTCACATATATAGACTGGCCAAAAACACAAAAAAAGAAAGATATCACATATATAGACAGCAATAAATCATTATTTTTCTGTCAACATTCTAATTTACTTTTACATTTTTCATTGTTTTCTAAGTTTCTGACAAACTTTCTATTTAATTTCTTACAAAAATATTAAAAAGAAGATCAAATTTTAAAATGTAAAGATTCATTTTACTTAAAAATAACAACAAAATTAAAATTTATAAATGGTTAGTAAAAACAACTCAAATATCAAATACATTAGTTTAAAAAAACAATAATTTTTTAATTCTTTTGTTCTATATTCATTAAATTTTCCAATTCTCAACAAAAATCTTCTTTTTCTGTCAACTGATTTGTCATTTTTTTTCTAAGCTTTTAGCAATTTCCAATGATTGATTTATCAAAAATTTATTTCTTTTCTGATTTATTGCTTGCAAATTGAAAGTTAAAAATAAAATTTTTCTCTAACTCTTTATAATCACTGTCTCTGTTTTCCAAAGCTCTTCATCATCTTCCTTAAACAAAAAAATGGCGACTCTCTATAATCAAGTCCCTTCTGTATCGGCAATTTTCTCTCTCTACACATCTATTTCTGCATTCATGATGCTTCTCCGTACAATCTCCAGAGAGATTGTGCCTCAGCGAATCCGAGATTACATCGCTCTGAGAGTTTCGGATTTCTTCTCGTCTTCTTACTTTCAGTCGAGTTTCACGTTTGTGATCGAGCAACGGTGGCAGTTAGCCCAGAGCAATCAAACTTTCCGTGCTGCCGAAGTTTACTTACCGACACGTCTAGCCGGACTTTCCATCGGAAAACTCCTCGTGGGTTCAAGCAATCTTAAGAGTCCAACGGCTGAGCCAAAACTTGGAATCCCTGTCAACACAAAGATCGTAGATGAGTTCGAAGGGATTCGTCTTGAGTGGACTCTACACTCTATTGAATTTAAGGATTTTCCTTATGAGAAACGGTATATATTCTCTTCTTCTTGACCATAATCTTTGATGAGAACATAACCAAAGTAAACACTAAACCAATGTCGACTTGGTCAAAGATAGAAGAGAGATGTGATCCTTGTTATTGCTCCTAAATTAATGGGATTGTATCCCCACATCTTCACGTTTCTTAGTTGTAGATTTAGTGGTTAGTTTCTTTCTTTTATTGTTTGTATTTAAATACATAGTTAGAGAGGGAATCAAGGGAGAGAAATTTGGGTAAGAAAAGTATTGTGTTTGTTAAGTCTTTGAAACCCATCATTTAAGAGAATCTCGATTGGGACCACTTGTGGTGTCGAGACTCAATTTTCTTTTTCTGTTGTTGTTAGAGATCCCAAAACACTAAGAACACAATAATCTTTTTAACGGGTAGTTTCGACTACCTCTTTTAGTTTTTTCATTGAATT
>OVAY01002470.1:0-17539 GCA_900406395.1 Kernera saxatilis | reverse complement strand
TATAAATTCTAAAAAATGCTCTAAGAACCCTTACAATTCTCAATTGATCATATTCTAAGCTCATTTGTTCTCTATACAACAAGTCAAACTAGGGTATCAAAAATAGTTTGATTCCCAAAGAAAAAAAAAAGGAAACTCAATTAATAATTTAAAAAGAGATTTAAGATTCGTTGGCGTTTCAATTCAATATTCGCTTCTGTCTTCATCTTCTAAATTTTCATTTATATATTTTATTTTCATGGTCCAAAATAAAATATGTTTAAAAAAAAAAAATGGAAAGGCCTCATGTTGTGGTCATACCTTACCCAGCACAAGGCCATGTTCTTCCTCTAATGAGCTTCTCACGTTACCTTGCCCAACAAGGTATCCAAATTACATTCATAAACACCGAGTTTAACCATAATCGCATCATCAATTCCTTGTCCAAATCATCCCATGACTATGCTGGGGATCGGATCAAACTTGTTTCGATCCCCGACGGTTTAGAAGATTCACCAGAAGAGAGGAACATTCCCGGGAAGATGTCGGAATCGGTTTTGCGTTTTATGCCTAGCAGAGTAGAGGAACTGATGGAGAGGATGATCGCGGAAAGTGGCGGTGCGATCATTAGCTGCGTTGTTGCTGATCAGAGCTTGGGATGGGCAATTGAAGTTGCGGCTAAGTTTGGGATCAGACGCGCCGCGTTTTGTCCCGCAGCGGCTGCGTCGATGGTTCTTGGATTTAGTATTCAGAAATTAGTCGATGATGGTCTCATTAACTCTGATGGTAATAAGATTAGCCTTTTCAATCCGTCCGCTCGATTACTTTGGTTTTTAAGTTATGTTCTGATCAAGTTTGTTTGGCTTATCAATAATTGGACACTACTCTTAAATACTGTAGATTCGTTTTGTGTTCATTAGTATCGTCGTTTGTGTTTGAAGGGACTCCGAGGATAAATAAGAGAATTCAACTATCTCCTGGGATGCCAGAGATGGAAACAGACAAGTTTGTGTGGGTTTGTCTGAAGAAGAAAGAATCTCAGAGTAACATATTCCAACTTATGCTTCAAAACAATAAGTCCATCGAGTCAACGGATTGGTTGTTATGTAACTCCGTCTACGAACTTGAACCGGCAGCGTTTCGAATGGACCCTAAAATATTACCAATTGGGCCCATCGGTTGGGCTCATTCTCATTGTCCTGAAGACGAATCCACGTCACTTTTGGGAAGCTTTTTGCCTCAGGACCGGGATTGTCTAGATTGGTTGGACCGGCAGATTCCCGGTTCGGTTATATATGTTGCCTTTGGGAGTTTTGGGTTTATGAGCAAGGCTCAATTAGAAGAGCTAGCGATTGGTCTAGAGCTCACCAAGAGGTAAGAATTTGGAAATCAACCGGGTTTGTGGTTCCGGTTTACTCTATTATCTAATAAGTGTTTTAACTACATGTGGATTCAATAGGTCGGTCTTGTGGGTCTCCGGCTCCGGTGATCAACCACCAATCAAAGTTGGGTCGGATCGGGTCAAAGTGGTGAGATGGGTTCCACAACGAGAGGTCCTTTCGCATCGAGCCGTTGGATGTTTCGTGAGCCATTGTGGATGGAATTCAACTTTGGAAGGAGCCGAGAATGGCATACCATTTTTATGCATGCCTTATTTTGCAGACCAATTTATCAACAAAGCATATATATGCGATGTGTGGAAGATTGGATTAGGGTTTGAACGAGACGAACAAGGAGTGGTTCCGAGGTTAGAGGTGAAGAAGAAGATCGATGAGGTCATGGGAGACGATGGAGATTATAAAAGGCGAGCTATGATGGTTAAAGAGACTGTCATGAAAAGTGTTGCAAAAGATGGCATTTCTTATGAGAATCTTAACAAATTTGTCAACTGGATCAAATCACAAGTGAACTGATAAAGTTTTAATACTTGTGAGATTCATTATTTTTAAAAAAATAAGAACATGTGAATATTGTTTTTTCAATTATATATTCAAAATTCAGAACCAATGCATATTATTACAATGTTTCTAAAAAATAAAATATATTTAAATAAAAAAAAGGATGATTGCAGACGAAAAGGAAATGATGTTTCCAATTCAAGTTTTAAACGAAACATCCAACAACTCATTAGTGTGTATGGGAAAATTATGAAAAACCAAAAACAGAGGATCTCTAGCATTTTTGCAGTAGAGGATAAAAGAGTAAAATGGTACACTTATTTTACCAGCGATGATGGGAAATCTTATGAAGATTACAGTAAGAGAAAAAAACTCAAAAATAATAATGAATCCATCTTCACCTTGTTCCTTCTGCTCTCTCCGCCTACGGAATCTCCCCGTGGGCGAACCTTGTGACCGTTATTTTATTAGAGCCTTAGTAACGGTTCCAGTAGGTTCTGCGTCTGAACTTGTTGTAGTCTGGCAAATCTTGGATTGGACCAATGGCTGAAATTGCTATGTCCTGCTCATAATCCCAAAAACATCCTCTTTTATCACACTTGAGTTTTGAACTCTTTTTTTAGCAGTCTAAAGTCTAAAACCTCAGATCCAGAGCACGAGAGACTTCTAACTTACCTTGTCATAAATATATTTGTTGGCAACACGTTTAACTGTGCTGGCGTCAACAGCATCGATCCTAGCAAAGAGTTCAGCGGTTGGGATTCTACGCCCATAGGTCAGCAGCTGCAATTAGCATAAGAATCGAGGCGTCTCATAAGAATGATTTTGAATGTTAATTCTTCAAAAAGGGAGACAAGTACTTATTTTGTAATGCTTATCAAGGTGCTTATAGATGATTGATGTCATACCTGACGACCAATGTCTTCAGCAATTGGGCTCGTTCCATCCATGTGAAGCAACAGCGATGATTTCAGCTGAAGGGAAATTAATAATCAGTTGGCATTTAAAATTTTCTACAAACACGTGAGCTAGAAAAAAACATTTGGGTGTTAACCTGATTCCGTGCACGTGTCACATCAGCGTCTGAAACTCGGTAGGCCAGCTTCGTTACCTCATACATAATGGCATATGATAAATCATCCAAGCAATCAGCCTGAAAAATGTACCTTACAACATGTTAACAAGAACTTTATACAGGGAGGCATTTTGGTATTTGGATATTTCAAGGCATGTCACAAGATGGAACCTAAAACCTAAGCAAGCTAAGGAATTCTGGGTTCACCTTAGCAACTGCATAAACACCAAACAGTCCAGTATCCTTGTAGTTGGTGTTGAATGCCATTATGCTTTCCGCTATTTCATTAATGGCAACCCTCTGGGTCAGGTCAGAACTGCGCATAGACATATAATATTCATCAGCATATTGCAAAAAGAAGGCTTTTCCTTGAATCCTTGGCAAGCACTGAATGCAAACAAAATCTCACCCCATGTGTTTGCCACCACCAACATTTTTGTTCCACGAACCCAGCATAGTTTGCATAACCATTAGAGCAACAGAATCTGGATCTGTCCAAGATGCTCCCTCAAAGGCAACAGCAAATTGTGCAAGGGGTAGGTCGTCATCAATCATTCGGACCTGACAAGAGTTTCAACGATAAGCAAATTAAGATGAAAGAGATACTGCATACAAAAAAAAGAAGTCAATCATATAGTTTGTATCTTTACCTCAGAACCTGTAAAACTAGCAGGTTCTTTGGCGACTAGTTGAGCAGTAGATGTTGGATCAGATGACAACTTGGTAAATAGCTTCTTCACTTGCTCAACAACTTCCTCATGCTTGACAGCTCCCGCAGCAGCAATCACCTGAAAATATATTGTATGAACCAACATAAGAATTCAAACAAATGCAATAAATAATTGCACGAAAGGATAAGAAGTAACCAAAAGTTATACCATCCTGGAAGCTGTGTAGTGAGTCTTAATGTAATTCTGCAGATCCTCTCTGGTGATCGACTTGACATTCTGAGCAGGTCCCAGAATAGTTCTTCCGAGAGGTGTGAATTGGAATGCAGTGGCATGTAAATGGTCAAGAACAACTTCATCGGTTTGTCCCTCAACCTAAACCAATTACAATAAATTACAGCTTAGTGTGTTGTCTGTAACCGAGTGAAGACACAGATAAATCTAGGAAACTCATAGCCATACAGCATAGCACCAAACGCTCTAATATTTCCTATTGAATGCAAAATTCACAAGATCAAATTTTACTTCACGACCAACATACGAATAAGCCAATACAACCTCAAAAGCAACAAATAAATCAAGAATGGAACAAAAAGTTTAAGTTTTTAGGCACACGGGAAACTGAAAGTTAGGGTGTTTTATCTCTAACCGAGTGAAGAAAAAGAAACATCTAAGAAGCAAAGGTCTCATAGTTTCCTCTTAATGACTCGATACACATAAACTATGATACAACATGTGACAAAAAATTTGAATTTTGAAGCACACAAGTAATAACATACCTCCTGCATTTCCCTCAGGATCACATCTCGCTCCCGGTTAATTCTCTGCTCTTCGAACTTTGAATTCTGTAAGATATCAGCCAACACATCCAAAGCCTGGTTCACATTCGAATCCATCACCTTAGCATAGTAAGTGGTCTGCTCTCTGGAGGTATACGCATTCAGATGACCACCAATATCTTCGATCTCTTCCTCCAACGCTCTCACTGTGCGCCTCTCCGTGCCTTTGAAAATCATATGCTCCAGAAAATGAGCCGTACCGTTCGTCTCATCCGACTCAAACCGCGATCCAGCGTCAATCCAGACTCCAACGGTGGCTGTCTTAGCCGAGAGATTGGATTCAGTAGCGACTCGTAGGCCATTGGGCAAGGTTGTGACACGAGTCTCCGGGGCTGACAAGATGTGATTGTGGGACGCAAGGGTCGGATGCGGTGATGCGTATCTGAGGAATCTCTGATCCGGATTCTCGATCTTCTTAATCTTTTTTTTCACAATCTCTGCGGCTTGATCGTAAGGCATCAGAAGCAGCGGCGGAGGTGATGAAGTCGTCGGAGATGTGTAAGACGTCGAATCGAAAGCTGAAACTGAAGAGGAAGATCGTACCGCTTGATTCAGAAGCAAACGCCTCTGAGATCGGCGAGCTAAGGTCAGTAGATTCTTCATCGCCATTGCTTGATGATGGCTTCTCTTTGCTCTCTCTCTCTAGGGTTTGATTAAAAAGCCAAAAATGGCAGAGACGACTCGAGATGCGAACTAATAGCCAATGGTTAAGCGATGATAGAAACGTCGACGTTTTCGGATAGCATCAAGACGGTATCGTTTTATCCCGTTATTGTAAGCTCGCGATGTCGTTTCATTGTATGTTACTTGTCAATTGAAGTAATAAGGCCGTATTAGGAATCTCGGCCCATTAGTGTTACGGGTCGGGTTTTAGACCCGTATCCGGAGAAAACCCTAATCGAAATTTACTGACCATATATATAGACTTGGTTATTGGAGATTGAAAACCCTAGTCTTTGCGGAGAGACGAAGAGATTCAGCTGGCGAAGATCAGTGCCTTTGTTCATCTCTCGTCCTTAGTCTATTGATTACCTTAGCTATGGCGACTGGTAAGACTGTGAAAGATGTCTCCCCTCATGACTTCGTTAAGGCTTACGCTTCTCATCTCAAGCGATCTGGCAAGGTTAGTTGCTTTGTGCTCTTCTTTCGTGTTTAAGTAGAAAAGTTCAAGTTTTTAATGCGGGAATTAGAACCCTTTTCTGGAATTAAATCTACCCAAAACTCTTCATTTCCGTTCTCGGTTTGTTCACGATGTGTTCTTCTGTTGTGTGTTTTCGTTAAAATTAGTGTTGTGTTGAGGTTTTGCATAGTGGGAATGCCTTAAATAGATCTCATACAATATATCTAAAGCAACTGAAGAACAAAGACAGATTATAATGTCTCTTGGGTCGATTGAAATTAGCGTCCTTTAGGGAACAATAATCTCAATGTGTGTCATTGTTTATAGACATTTCTGTTTCTGGTTTGTGACACAAATGCTTTGAATTCATACTGTAAGGTTACCCGCTTAGAGTTTATATTGGATCGAATCAAATTTTATCTGTTAAAGAAAATTAATTGATACCCAATTTCCAATGTTATTAATTGTTCATAGACATCTAGTGGCTTGCTGCTTCTCAATTGTATTTTTTTATGCGACTCAAATGCTATGAATTCATAATGTACTCTTGTTCGCATATTGTTTTTTTTTGAGACCATAACGTAATATGTGCATTGTTTGTTTGTTTCAGATCGAGCTTCCCACATGGACAGATATTGTGAAGACCGGTAAGTTGAAGGAGCTTGCCCCATATGATCCAGATTGGTACTACATCAGAGCTGGTAAGCTCTCGTTCCCCCTTGTCTCCTTCTATTTCACAAAGCATATTTTTGACAATACCTCTTGTTATGCAGCATCTATGGCAAGGAAAGTTTACCTGAGGGGAGGTCTTGGTGTTGGTGCTTTCCGTAGAATCTATGGTGGCAGCAAGAGAAACGGTAGTCGCCCACCACACTTCTGCAAAAGCAGCGGTGGCATTGCCCGTCACATCCTCCAGCAGTTGGCCACAATGAACATTGTTGAGATTGACACCAAAGGGTAACATAACTACTACTTGCTTAAAAACAAAACCTTCTCTTTATATCCTTGAGCAAGATGCTAATGGTTACAATCTGTTTTTGTTGTCTTCAGAGGAAGAAGAATCACTTCCAGTGGGCAACGGGATTTGGACCAGGTTGCTGGACGTATTGCAGTCGAACCTTGAAGAATCTGAATGTTGTTTTTATTTCTTCTACTACTTTTGATGCCAATGTGCTGTTTTTAGTGTTTATCTTTACTCTTAAGAGCTATTTCATTGCTAAGACTGCACTCATAATGTTCAGAAATTTTTACTTTTTTTGGCGGTGGCTTTGGACATTTAAATCTATCTTCTTCCGTGTTTGTGTTTCTGTCTCCGAAATATCAGCGGAAAGTTGAGTCTTAAAAAGTAGCTTTTACGACGCTGAACGAAGTTGCATGTTGCAATTGAACAAAATCATAACAGGGGATACCGAATACCTGAGAATTACTTGCAAGTGATGGTCATATGGACAAGGAACAAGTTTATTGAAGAAAGATGTGCAAATTGAATTGAAGTCAAAAAAGCTTTTTTAGAGGTCTTGCTGGTACAAGAGATCGCTCATGTAAGATCCAGTTTCACTCCAAGACGATGTGCTGCAGCATCTTATCTTCTTGTGTTGCGAAATGTTGAACTTGGGATCTCGAGGTATCGTCGGGTGCTTGTTCGACCTTCAACGGAAAAAAAACAACAACAATTGATCTGTCCGATAATCCTTGTAATCCTAATCAACAATCTCTTAGGTCAGAAGAAAGCAGAATTCAAGAGTGTATTTATTTACCTTTTAGGAATGAATGGTCGATCAAAATATGGCATTGGTTGTGCCTTTGGGATCAATTCTTTCCTCAGCCTTCGTAACTCTTCTTCTTCTGCTAGCTGAATAATCCATAAAAATCTGTCATAATTTCATACTCACACTAATGATAAGCAAATGGATTCTCTTCTCATGTGCTTACCTTTTGTTGCCGTTCCCTTTCTGCTTTGTATTGCTCTATTAGGTTTATTTTCTCAGCAACCTGGCACAATGAAACGATACACAACCTTCGTTATGATGAAGGCGAATAGCTTAGGATCTAAATTACTGACTTGACAGAATCAGCTTGAAAGATATGAAAATTAAGACTGCCTGTGCAGATTCAAGTTCATGTCATAACTAAAAACTAAAACATCCATAACTCTCCACTATATAGAAGATTTGCTTCAAATCCCAACAGGGATGGAAGTAAATTTTTTACCTGGTAATCAAATTCAGCACGTTCTACTGCTCGAATGTCTGAATGGAGCTTCAAGTCTACTGGTATTGTGATATCTTTCACATGAGGCTTAACCAGACTCTGAAACAGAGAGCAATATCGGAATGTTAAGCTATTCTGCAAAATGCTTTCCTTACTTAAAACACAATATCATCCGGTTATGTTTCTTTCCTCTGGAAGTTTGACCAAGAGATATGTCAGGGGAAACCACATCAATATCAAACAATTCTATAAATTATCTGGTATGCTCTCACCTCGGGTTCATCAGTTGTCCAGGGAAGACCTTGAGCTATGGGGATTCTCATTTTTTCTTCCTCCATCGTCATCTCTTGTAGCTTCTTTGCAAACTCTTCTTCTTTCATTCGTCCACGTTCCTGTGTAGACGTAGACCAACAATCATCTATTCTATCATATCCAGACTATCTTTTCTTAATTTGCTCTGCCAAGTTTATATACCTCAGTTCTGAGTTTGAATGGCTTCAGTGAAGTGACTTTGATCTGCTTCTTCTTCGATCTTCTACTTCCCACTGAAGCAGAGGAGTCCAAGCTCTGTTAAATAAAATGTCAAACTATAACTACATCAACCATACAATGAGAGATGTTAAAGATAATCACTAGGAGAATAAACAAAACCAGATGCTGCATACGTGGAAGCTAAGAAAAAACATATTGATGTAACAACTGTAACACACATACATTTCTTCTACTCCTCCGGCCACCATTTGAGTTCAGACTTGAAACACTGTAACAACACCAAATAAGACAAATTAAAACTAAAGTATTCATAAGATCAATGGCTAATAGTTGAGAATTTGCAATGTAATCTCTTTTTGGTTACCTGTTGTCCCATGATGAAGAAACTGAGGCATGAGGTTGTTCTAGTCCTAGATTCGTAGCTGTTAAGACCAAATCAGATGGAGAAAAAGCAGAACTCCATGTGACTTGGTCTGTCTCAGCTTCTGGACTCTTAGGCTGCTGCTGCAGGCTCATTCCAGGCAATTCCCATTTCAGAGCTTTTTTAATCTCATCCTCCGTTTTGTTTCCTTCTTCCTTGTAAGCTGCCTTTGCAAACGGGAAGCAAGTAAGCCTCTCGAAGGCTTTAACGAGATGCATCACTTTTCCATATTCAGGGAGACTCCTTCGCGCTTCTTCAAGTACCTTTTCTCTTCTCCTCTTCATTGAAGAAACCCCAATTTCATCTGATTCTCCAACTACGATTTCATCTCCTTCCTCCACATTCTGGCTCGATTCTCCAATCTCTGCCTCCGAATCTCTTCGGTTTTTGAAGAAGTCTTCCTGTGACGCCCGTAGAGTTTCATATGCAACACAGACACATTTCTTCATGTTTCCATTGGTCTTAGCTCCACACTTACACTCAATCTCTGCAACCACAGATGCTGAATCCTTCTTCTCCTTCCTGGAATTCTTCTTCACCACCACAAATCTCCTCTCCCTGATACGATTCCGGGGTGAGAACACCGCCTGGCTAGGATTAAGCTTCGATTTCGTATACTTCCTCGCAGATTTACTCGACTTAGTAGACTTGGCGAGCGGAGATCCGGAGATTCTGGCCGGAGTCGCGTGTGAGACGTTAGGATTCGAATTCTCCGAGAATCTTGAAAACTCTTGAGCCTTGGATTGAAACCTGATCGGATCAATCACAAGACTCTTAGGTTTAGCATTCTTCAAATTCGTCGATTCCATCGAAGATGAGAACGGAGGAATATAATTTCGCGAATCAATAAATCAAAACGAAAAAAGAAGAAGATAGAAATCAATCGCTCTTGGATTGGGAAGAATCCAAAAAAACGCAAAATTAGGGTTTGGTTTTGGAGTGAGTGATTGGGTAGGGAAGAAGAGAGAGCAGAGGAGGAAATTGGGGGCAAAATCTGACCGTTGCGACTTATTTGGAGGCTCAACTTGTAACGGCTACTCAATTACTAGATTTTCGTAATTACTACGGATTAATTGTTTAATTTCAAAATTTGGTTTATTGATAGAATCAAATGAATGTCAATTTGGGCTTAGCCCAAGCCCATATGGTATGGTCATTGAAACGACACCGGTTTACATTTTTAATTATATCTTTGTTTTTATTTTCAACCAAACATTGTTATGTTTTTTGTTTTTGTTAAATGTGAAATATAGCTTGAAATGTTGTTGATGCAGAGAAGCTGAGGAAGATAGGGTTTATCGTTTACTATATTGGTAAGCCATTGGACCAGTGGCTCAAGGACATGCCTGCTCCTGCTTAGCTTTGAGTCTTTTGCCCATTCTCAAAGAGTTTTTATTTTATTTTATTTTATTTTTTTGCGTTGTTTTTATCAAATAATTTGTTCTATTTCCTCTTGCTATGTTGGTTAGAAAAGAGAGATTTTTTATTTTGTTAACAAATTTGTAAGCTTCTCAAGCATTTTCATATATAAAGATTTTACTAGTTAAAGTATTTTTTGAAATCCAAATGTAATTTTTTGAGATTTAAAAGCTTTGCCACATCAGTCAGCAGTCACCATATGCCACGTCGAACCTTCTAGCTGAGACCAAAAGTTCTCGTTCGCTTCTTTTAGTGTAAGCCAATTTACTAAAATACCCCTTCCCTCCTCATTTCTTTCCCTCGCTCTCGGTGCCTATTGTATTGATCTCTCTGTTTCTACTTTCTCTCTTGCTCGCTCTCACTCCATTTCTTCTCGTTTTCCCAGAATTCGACGTAAAATACAAAGTTTTCATTTTATTTCTTACTTTCCTCCGATTACTTCTCTGTCTCCCGATTTTTCTTTTGCTTTTTCTCGGGAAAGTAAACGATTCTTTTAGCTATTTCCATGCTCATCTTTCTTGGGTGATGGGCGTAATTCTCTTCGCGAATCATCTCTGTGTCGAAAAAGCTTGGATTCAATGGAAGATCATCAAGAATTCGAGAAACCCATCTTCGAATTATGCCATAAGAAGTTTCGTAGCTCTCGAGTTTTGAATTGTCGCCATAAGGAGACGCGTTTAGGAGAATCAATGAATCATTACGAAGAGCTCTCTTGCTACTATAGATTGAGGGAAAACCCAAAGAAAACCCAGAAATCTCCACTTGATGATCGATTGGGTACACGGACGAGGAATAAGAAGAGTTTGGTTCGATGCGAAGAATGCGGGAAAGGGTTTCGATATGAGAAATGTCTGTGGAAACATGGCGAAGTGATGCATTCGTCGAATCAGAAGAAGAGAGATTCTGAAGAATCCGTGAGAAGGGATCTGATTTGTAGCTTCAGTGATGTGCAGAGGAGAAAGAGATCGAAAAGAGTTTCAAGGTACAAGAAGAATCCTCGATTCTCTGTTTCTTCTTCTTCGTTTACAAATTTTCCTGTTTCTGAGGATGATGGGGAGTTATTAGAAGTAGCTGAGTCTCTGATTCTGTTGTCTAAGAGTGGTAGAGCTCCGGATTCGAATCCAGAGATGAATCTAGGAGAACTTGATAATGGATTTTTGAGGAATGTGCAAAAACTTGTTGGGAAATTTACAGATGAGTCTTTGAGTAATGAGCAGAAATTTGTGGGAATTAGCACTGAATCTGATGGAACATCGAAATCGGGTTTCTTGGGAGATAAGAAGGCAATGAAAGACGATGAATCGGTTCAGCTAAAACAGGTAGGAGGAGTGGTGAGAGTGAGCTTTGAATATAGGCCTGGACTGATGTTGCAAAATGCTGAAACCGATATCGAACAGAAACTTGGTGGCCAAGAAACTGCCTTTGAAGATTCAGATTCAGGAAGTGAAGGTTTTCAGATGAACACTGAGCATCGGTGCAGGCTCTGTGACAGGGTTTTCTCGACTTATCAAGCTCTTGGTGGTCATCAGACGTCCCATAGAATGAGGAACAAGCCTGAAAAGTCAAAGCAAGAGATGCAGAGAAGAATCAGTAGAAGCTGAAGCTTAGAATGGCTCATTGACATTGACACATAAGACCTTTGGCTTCTATCTGAATGTTTCTATGCTTACTGGTGGAATATTGGAGCTCAAGTATTGAAGAAGAGAAGCTCTGCCTCTTTCTCTCTTTTTCTAATGGAGTTTTGGAAATTTTGTGTTGAAACTCTGTTTTCGTTGTCTTGTGAATTGTAACATTCGTAGAGACTTTGCTTTCTAAGTTTTTACTTTCTTTTTTGATCCGGTTTGATGCCGGTTAAATCTAACCAAAGGATAAGTTGGTATGATTTGCAACTTTGAGATGAAAAGATCATAGTGGAAAAAGTACAGTTTCATTTAATTTTAATCTTTTTCTTGACCGTATCATATCGTGTCGGTTGGGTTGGTCTTTGCATTCAAATAATAACTATTTTCAAATAGTTGGGCGAACGTACATTATAAAAGAAATTAAATAAATATTCTTTTCTTGCGTATATTAAATGACTACGACAAAAACAATCTTACGGAAACTTCTGATTATTTCTGAAAATATTGTTGACATGGTGAAATAAACTAGACTTTCCTAATCATATACTTTTCTTCTTCTTTTGCGGCCACTTATTTCCATATTTTTATAAAAACAGCTGTTACGAAAAATATATAAAATCTTTCTTTTCATGTAAAAAAAAAAAGATTTCTTTTCATTTTTTTTATATCAGCAGTTGTCTTCAATTGGGGAAATTTTTTTTTTTTTATCCCTCTATCAAAATTAGATGCTTAAACCAAGAATAATCAAAGAGGAAAGATTAAAAAGCAAAATTATTGTTTGGGCATGAAAGTCGGAAGAAACCTATAATTAGCTTTACACAGAAACCCTAAACTCAAGGTCAAGACACCAATCCCAAACACGGTTTTATCATAGAAAAAATCCAATTAAAATTTTGATTCATCTATAATTGAGATCTTAAATTAATTACTATTCTTTTTTTTTTCTTTTTTTTTTTTGGGGGCTGTGGTCTGTTAATTTTTTAGATCCACCGGCGAAATCACTTGGGGGAAAAGCCTTGATTTTTCTTCTCTCATTTTTTGTTTTTGTCTTCTTCCTTGACAAGCTCATTGCTTTGTCTTTGATCCGTGAGAATCGATCTCTGTAATATCTGTTTGTAACACGAATTCGACAAAAACTCATTTGTATTCTCGTATCGAATTGCTTAGATCAATCTACAGAGAGACGGCGGGAATCTCAAATTCGGATCATTGCTGGTTGTCGGAAATCTAAATGCGGTCTGCGACAAGACCACAAGGAATAAGAAGAGCGAATAGGAGTCGAACATCGTCGGATTTGAGAGTGCCCAGAAGGCTAGATCGAGAATCGGGAAGCAATCGGGATCGGAGAAGAGGAATCGCGTCGGGAGGTGATGTTGTTTGGTTGGGGATTGGGTGGAATTAGGGTTTTTTCCGATTCGATTGATCTGAATACTTTAGTGGGGCTGCACGTTCAAGGATGCAGCTTCACATATCGCCTAGCATGAGAAGCATCACGATATCGAGCAGCAATGAGTTTATTGATTTGATGAAGATCAAAGTCGCAGCTCGTCACATCTCTTACCGAACTCTCTTCCACACAATCTTAATCCTCGCTTTCTTGTTGCCTTTTGTCTTCATCCTAACCGCTGTTGTTACCCTTGAAGGTGTCAACAAGTGCTCCTCCATTGGTAAACCTCTTTTTTGTCCTTCAATCGTTGTAGTTTCTGTGTGTGTACCTATCTTGTTTTGTTGATAGGCTTTGGTTTGGTTCGGATCTTGACATATTGTTTAGGATCTACTACTTAAGGCTGTTTAGATAAGCTAGGTATTTTGTTAAATCAAAGGATTGTCACAAGCATCTTGTTATGTTGTTTGGATCCAATGGGTATGTCAAGAAAGTTTCGGCAGTATAAAATGAACCCCTTAAGCATCTCAAGGGAGCCAGTTGAGCTTAAATCGTGTTCGTAATGTGAAGTTAACATTACAAATCTTCCTCGGTGTTAATAGATCAGAACCAAATGCTGAAAAAAAGTGAATCTTTGAGTTGTTCCCTTTTCGATTATCGTTCATATGCTTAGTTTCGCAACCCAACATCCCTTGTTGTGTATCTTCCTAATTACGCTCATGTGATGAGCTCATGAAAGTTTCTTGACTTTTTTTTTTTTGCTTCAGACTGTTTAGGGAGGCGGTTAGGACCACGTCTTCTTGGTAGGATAGATGATTCAGAGGTGAGTTATTGCTTCATTTCAGATTATAAAAAGTTACAAGATAGATTTCTCTGTTTCATTTTGTTAAGCCGGATCTTTTTTGTTCTCACGTTTCTGTTGCAGCAGAGACTAGTTAGAGACTTTTACAAAATTTTAAACGAAGTAAGCACTCAAGAAATTCCAGATGGTTTAAAGCTTCCAGAGTCTTTTAGTCAACTTGTTTCGGATATGAAGAACAACCACTACGATGCGAAAACATTTTCCCTCGTGCTTCGAGCTATGGTACATTCCCTAATCTGAAATTAGTTGTTGAATTGTAGATTTGTTATCCAAAATGTTTATGTGATTTGAGTATTCTTTTTGAACAGATAGAGAAATTTGAAAGGGATATAAGGGAATCCAAATTTGCGGAACTTATGAACAAACACTTTGCAGCAAGTTCGATTCCAAAAGGAATTCACTGTCTCTCTTTAAGACTAACCGATGAATATTCCTCCAATGCTCATGCTCGGAGACAGCTTCCTTCCCCGGAGTTTCTCCCTGTTCTCTCAGACAACGCTTACCACCATTTCGTTTTAGCTACAGACAATATTTTGGCTGCATCGGTTGTGGTCTCATCCGCTGTTCAATCATCTTCAAAACCGGAGAAAATTGTCTTCCATGTTATCACAGACAAGAAAACCTATGCGGGTATGCATTCATGGTTTGCGCTTAATTCCGTCTCTCCTGCGATCGTTGAAGTCAAAAGTGTTCATCAGTTTGACTGGTTAACAAGAGAGAATGTTCCGGTTCTCGAAGCTGTGGAAAACCATAACGGTATCAGAAATTATTACCATGGGAATCATATCGCTGGTGCTAATCTCAGTGAAACAACTCCTCGAACATTCGCTTCGAAATTGCAATCAAGAAGTCCCAAATACATATCTTTGCTCAACCATCTTAGAATATATCTACCAGAGGTAAAAAAAATTCTGTTTCTAATTTCAAAATTTCTCCTTTTTCATCTAAATGAAGCGTGGCTTACTGTCTAGTAGGGATCAAAATTTCTGTCCTTATTCAAGAAATTCGGATTTGAGAATATGAATGTAATGCTTGTTTGTTTCACCTGTTTGAACAGCTTTTTCCGAACTTGGACAAGGTGGTGTTCTTAGATGATGATATAGTGATTCAGCGAGATTTATCTCCGCTTTGGGATATTGATCTTAAGGGGAAGGTTAATGGAGCTGTGGAGACTTGTCGAGGAGAAGACGAATGGGTTATGTCAAAGCGTCTTAGGAACTACTTCAATTTCTCTCACCCGCTCATTGCAAAGCATTTGGATCCCGAAGAATGTGCTTGGGCTTATGGAATGAATATCTTTGATCTACGGACTTGGAGGAAGACAAATATCAGAGAAACTTATCATTCTTGGCTTAAAGAGGTAAAGTATCAGAGAAGCCTGCGGTGTTGTTGAGTTTTATGATCTGAAAATTGGCAAATCCTTGATTTTGCTTTCTGGTTTTGGTTTGGTGTGCAGAATCTGAAGTCGAATCTAACAATGTGGAAACTTGGGACATTGCCCCCAGCTCTCATTGCATTTAAAGGTCATGTTCAGGCGATAGATTCGTCTTGGCATATGCTTGGATTAGGTTATCAGAGCAAGACCAACTTAGAAAATGTGAAGAAAGCTGCAGTGATTCACTACAATGGCCAATCAAAGCCGTGGCTCGAGATAGGTTTCGAGCATCTCAGACCATTCTGGACAAAATATGTTAATTACTCCAATGATTTCATTAAGAATTGTCATATCTTGGAATAGCAAACAGAAAGCTTTCTGATAATCTTGAAGCAGACTGGAGATTTCGCGGGTTCTGCAGATTCACTCCGATTTTGGCTGGACATTGAAACCAGTTGCGGAGCTGCAGGAGAAAGAGAAAGAGAGAGATAAAGATTCATTCTTCTGTAAAAAGAGAAGGTACCCTTTTTGAGATTCTTTCGGTTTCGATTAAAGATCCCAAATTCTTGGATCTGTTATAAGAATGAAAGGCTTGTGGACTCCCAGAAGAAATTGGATTTTGGTCATGATCAGACCAGACCAAGGAACAACAACACTGTTACATTTGCTCCACATGTACTCTTTTTTTGTCTTGTTTTTTTTTTCAATTTTTGGTTCGGAATTTTTGACAGTTAAATTCCACATTTTTTTTACTATCTGATTTCGTTAGTTTTTAGTGATTTTATACGAACATTGTTGCTTTGTTAAGGTCGGAGGTCCCTATTTGATCATCATAAGACTTTTCTTGACGCAGAGGATTTTTTGTCAAATTCAGTTTACTTACATCCTTGTCCTCCTATCCCTCTCGAGTTGATAAGATATGTAATTGAATTATGAATCTATGACATATTCACAAATTACTTTTGCATAAAAGAAACTTAATGTATATGATTCATTTGAGATATATTGAGGTAAGTACCACGTATTTTGTTTTTGATATTTGTTTAATGTCTTTTATACGAATCTTACAAGTAGAAAATGGTAATCACTATTAATTGTATGATTATAGGGATGACTTGAAAATTTATTTTGTTATAAAAATGAAACATAAAAAAGTTGGCAAGGGTAACTAAATTTAATAGGTATGATCTTAATAAACTTGATGATTAAGAAATGAATGTTGATGGATTTTTTTTTTTTTTTGGTCGAATATATGTTGAAAACTAAATTTAATAGGTATGATCTTAATAGGTATTTCTAATATATGTTGAAAACTAAAAATGATATGGGGAATGTCATGAAGAAAGGTAATCTTTTAGTTTAATTACTATTATCTGTCCCAAGGTTTCTTCACAATAAGCAAAAAGCTTTTACATGTAAGTAATAAAACTAATAAATAAAAAGAAGTATTTGAGAATTTCTTGGAACAATTAAAGAAGTATTAAAATTTATCATTGTTCTTTCCATTTACGAACAAAATTAGGATCTAGAGAAGAGAGAAGAGAGATGGGCAATTTCATAGGCGCATAGATGGGAAGAATATCAGAGAAAAATGGAAGCTTTGACCGCCATTGATTCTCTACACTCACGAGATCTCTTGATCTCAATTCGCAACTCCCTCTCTAATTCTCTGATGCGTGTTCTTCTCTTTCCTTTTGTTGATTCATCGGCTCAGATCAGTCACAGAGCCAAGTAAGAATCACCAAATTAGGGTTTTCTTCTTCCGGCTTCGTTTCAAATCTGGATTCCTTGATTTAAAAGCATACCCCTTTTGGAGTTTTCCGGTTTTGTTCATTTATCAGATCCTCTTTCTCTTTAAGGATTTCATTCTTTTTCTTAATTTATTGCTGATTTCTTGATCTTTAACATTTGTATGATTATATTCATGTGTGTTCCTTTCGAAATCCTCTGGTTGTTTAGAAATCAGATTCTGTTAAAAGATTACCGATTAAACCCTTAATCTTCAGGTTTCCTCTTCATCTTCACAATCACTTATTGAAGAAAAAATGTTCCTCTTTGACTCATTGCAGATAGAATAAAGAGCAAAGACGGTCCTGCGGGATTTGATACATAGAGCAACTGTCAAGTGTTTGTGGTGTCTTTTGTGTGTTTCTGTGGTTTGAGGAAAGTTTTGT
>OVAY01002469.1:0-17542 GCA_900406395.1 Kernera saxatilis | reverse complement strand
GCAGCGGTTGAGCTACTAGTAGTAGCAACTGATCTCTGAAATGAGATTCTTTTCCTGCTTAAGGCTGCTCTTTGTTGCCATTTCTTGGCCATCTTCATGAGCTTTTTTTGTGTTCATCATTATCTTCAGGGAAAAGCTTTTTCTTTTAGATCGGAAAGCTAAAGATATTGTAAGTTGTGTTGTATAACTCTTTGAATGCAAGTTATGGTTGATGAAAAATCCAAGAGGCTTGTTTGATTATATATAAGGAGAAAATATTATAAGTTAGACTTCGAGTAACTAAATTAGACAGAACACATGCTTCTGTCTTTGTTGTATGTGATCATAAAGGGTCCCAAAGTTAGTAACCAATTCTGTATGCTCATCAACTTGTGGATTAAAACCTCTCCTGAAAAGACATGAGTCATGACCATGTGGGTATGAATCTTATAGAATAGTATTATATCAAAATTTAGACACAAAGACATGTGCAAATGAATGAAAGATGTAGAACTTGTAGGTCCTTTGATGTTCTCAGAGAAGTTAAAGCGCTTAACCTGCAGAAATTTTAGTGGTTATGCATGGTAGGTTTCTGGGGTCCTTGAAAATTAATTCTCTTATTCAGAACAATCCTCTTTCTCGTTGTAATAGACTTGTAAATGAGTAAAAATGTTTAATAGCTTGAGTATATACATCAAGTTATATCTTTTGTAGAACCATAATTGGAATTTGCTTTGTGGATAGTATAGATCAAACTGTATATTGAGATATTTTTTGTATCTACAAATTATATGACTCAGAGACTCTAAACTGCAAGTAACTGTTACTCTTCTTGTTGTAACAAGCATTGAGTATCTCCTTGTGGGAGAATAATTAAGTTCAGATCATAAGAACATCTCTTGTTTTTGTAATGTCTTATGTGTCTTCACATAGATTCATATGGACATCCGAGGAAAGTTTTTAGCAGATGCACCATTTTCAGCAAAATGGCTTTGATATCAGAGATGAAACTGTCACAACAAGTGGTATTTGAAGTTAGATCATTCTTCTTCTCAAATGGACGTTGATTTTTAATGTTGATGTAACAATCTTAAAGAGAATTTATCAACAAAAAAAAAAACAATCTTAAAGAGAAACAATCTTAAAAATAATTGTTTGTATTTCTGACTATGTTCATGTTTATCTAATACATTAGAATCTTTACAAAAACAGAAATGGCTACACTCTAAAAGACAAGCAATTGTTGAATAGTACTACTTTGTTGTTCTTGTTGTTGCAAAGAACAATATAAAGAGCATCTAGCACTACAGATTGACATTAACAAAGCCTTTTCTGTATCTCCATCAATTCGTCGTTCGACCAATTTGATTAGATACTCCAAGAAAACCGAATCGAATGGCAACGTGATTGGTCCACCTGTTGGGAGGCCAAACTCTTCTTCAGAGATCTTCAACAGCTCTTGGAAGACAGAGTTGCTAAGGTAACTTATCGGAAAAGCAAAGCGTGCTTTATCCGTCGTGTAAACCACAAAACACCCCTTCTCTAGAGCGGGTGAGCTAGTAGTAATACTTGATCTCTGAAATGAGATTCTTTTTCTGCTTAAGGCTGCTCTCTGTTGCCATTTCCTGGCCACCTTGATGAGTTTCTTTGTGTTCATCATCATTTTCAGGACAAAGATATTTCAGATTGGAAAGCAAGAAGGAGAAAGAAAGATAAAAGATTTGTGAGTTCTGCTTGTATTACTCTTTGAATGCAAGTTATGGTTGATGAAGAGTCCAATAGGATTATTGCCTTATATATAAAGAGAAACTATTAGAACTTAGATAACCTTAGAGCAACCAAACGAGACAGAAACACATGCTTCTGTATTTCTTGTCTGTTGTCATAAGGGTCACAAGTTAGTAATCACTCATATATTATATGCTAATCAACTTGTGGATATGAAACACATAAGCTGAGAAATCATGACTTTGTGGGTGGTATGATTTTTATATTAAATTATTTAGGTACAAAGACATGTGCAGAAATGTAATAAGTGTAGGTCCTTTGATGTTCTCAGAGAAATTTAAACTTTAAACCTTGCAGAAACATCAATGGGGATGGTTGCTTCGTGGGGGTCCTTGAATCTTAATTATGTCGATTAAATATTAATGATGTCCACCGAATTGGAATGATTTTTGTACTTTACGATGTTTGGGCCCAAATATCATTTTAAAGCCCATATATGGCCAGCTTCGGCCCAGGATCAGCCGTTGCCTTTTGCTTCAGATCTCATGAGATTCCGGTCAAGGAAACTCACTCTAGTTTCTCTGGAATCGCCGGTGTGTGTGTGTGCTCAAGTACAACCTCTGATCTCCGATCTCCAATTCCATTGCCTCTGTCTTCTTAAATTCATCTTTGAATTTCTTATGTGTTACGGATCACAAGTACGAGATCGCTGCATTTTTTAGTAGCCGACGTTCTTCGAATTTCATTTAGTAGCTTAGAAATTAGACTGCATTTCTGTGTTCCATTTTGCGCAGCTGATTAGGGTTAGAAGTTGATCCAGGCTTTGCGATTTTGTCTGTGGAACGACTTGGTTTTTTTGTTTCTGAAATGCTTCTACTGGTTTAGATTCAAGCTTAGTTTTCTTCATTCCAACTATTTATGTTGGACTTTGTTTTTTTTCGTCATTATTACTTGGAAGCAGATACGAAAATTGGGGCAAGATGCAGCACACTCCAGTTACCATAGAGGACCAGTTAATATCGAAAGCTGTAAGGGAAGAATGCCCATGGGAAAACCTCCCAAAACGACTTCAGTCTGTTCTTGGGTCTAAGGATGAATGGCATAGAAGGTTAGTTTTTTCTTTATGCTTTCTTGTGATGTCAGAAACTACTAGCTTTCACTACTTTGTTAGACTTTCTACAGCAATGAACATTTTGTCGATATTGGTGCTGAGCTGCTTTATAGCATTTCTATATTCTAGCATTATCCTTTTTTCACTGTTTTGATTTTTTTATGCAGGGTCACCGAACATTGTATAAAAAAAAGACTCCTATGGAATACTTGTTTTGCTTGTAAAGTTTGCAAAGAAGGTGAATATTATGAAGATATGATGCGTTACTTGCGAAAGAATCTGGCGGTGCGTGTTTATGGATAACTGTTTAAGAGGTCCTTTTTTTAATTGCGTTCTAGCGGAGAGTTAATAGAAAACCTTTTTTACATAGTTTCTCAGTTTTTTTTTTTTGGTCTTCCTTTCTCCGTTTATTTTGTATTCAATGGCGTCCTCTGGAAATCAACCATGATGTGTACGCAAAATTTTGTCTACTAAAGTGACAAGGTATCAGACTAGAGTTTGGAATTTGTAATAGTAGCTACCAAGGTTTATTTTCAGACAAGTCTGTGTTGGTAATGCTCCTGTTTTCAAAGATAGCTATAGGTTCATACAGTAGATACAATCATACAAGGAGACATACTTTTTGATATAGGAAAAAAATTTGGACATTTTTTTCTTACTGTCACAGGATCTGTGATCTTAATTGCTTTTAACAATTACCTCGCAGCTGTTTCCGTATCACCTTGCGGAGTATGTTTGCCGTGTGATGAGGATATCACCTTTCAGATACTACTGTGATATGATATTTGAAGTCATGAGAAATGGTATACTGTTGCTTCACTTTAGAGCTCACTTTTCACTTACTTAAAGTTCTAGCCAACGGTTTTTTCATCCTCATTCCTTTTAATTTGACACAGAGCAACCTTATGACAGCATCCCAAACTTCACTGCGGCAGATGCTTTCCGGCTTACGGGCATAGGGAGAAATGAATTCATTGATATCATGAATAAATGCAGATCTAAGGTACTTTTGCATCTAGACTCTATACTGATATTCTGTGCAAGTTATACTGCAAATTTTCTTTTGCTTTGACTTCCGACTCTAAGAATTTATTCCTTAGTAAATATGGAAATTCAAAGATTACGAAAATCAAGGTGGAGTATTTCCTGTTTACATTTTCTGGCACTGTAATTCCTAAAGAATTTTTAGAGTCACCATAAAGAATCACTTTAACTCGCGCCAATAAGTGGTGGTTATCCAGCTTCTATTATGTCTTATATTTTTAATACATGTGTTGAGCTTTCCAGAAAATTATGTGGAAGCTGAACAAATCGATTGCAAAAGAATTCTTACCTACTCAACCTGTGGATTTTCCTATTGACCCTTGGTGGGGTGTTTGCCTTGTTAACTTCACCATAGAAGAATTTAAGGTGATCTAAGCTCTTCTATATCTTTTCCGCTTCTTTCTTTTGAAACCAATTTTACTCATAGTGAAATACTGAGATGTGACTGCAATTCTACTGTTCCTTGTCTGATAGCAGATCTTAATTCCTTGTTCTTTGCATAGAAACTTTCAGAAGATGAGATGGCGACAATAGATAAAATTTGCAAAGAGGAAGCTAATGCATATGTCCTGTTTGATCCGGAAGTCATAAAAGGCCTCTACCGAAGGGGATTGGTATATTTTGATGTCCCCGTCTATCAGGATGACCGCTTTAAAGGTGAGTTTATGGTTGCCAATATTTTTCACTACTTTTTTCTTTTTAAATGTCTTTTTACTTCTATGCACTTCAATGGTGGAGAATGTTGAATTTTTCCTAAGGCATACAATTTCATGTCAGAGGGTTCAAGGCCAGATTCATAATTAGCTCTTCATATAATTAAAAACTTTTATCATCGTCTGCCAATACAATTTCATGCTATTTTTATTTACTTGGAACAAAGCCAATAAAACTCCTCAATAGTCTGCTCTCAGATTCGACTATGTCAGTCTCATATTTTCTCTCGTGAGACTAAGATTTTCACTGACATGCATACCCTTTTGCATCCCTGTTTCAGTGTCAAAGCTTGAAGGGTTCATCTCCAACAGAGAGCAGTCTTATGAAGATCCTATTGAAGAGTAAGGGAACTATTGGGCTACATGGAAGCTTAGCTCATCTTGGATTTTAGTTTCCCCTGAGATTTTATAGGAGTCTAATAGCTGCAACTTCATTTTGCAGATTACTCTATGCAGTTTTTGTAGTTTCGAATGAAAACTCAACAGTTGCAGAGCTGGCATCCACTTTGCAAGCTGACCTAGCTCAATTACAGGCTGCTGCATCTTTTGTTTGCCGGTTGGGATGGGCTGTAAAGTTAATTGATCCGGCTTCTGTGCTTCATGACAAGATTATGCCTGCGTCTCCACGCGCCATCCTCAGTGATGAAGAAGATGCATCTCGTGCTGGTTTAGGTTCTGCCTACAAGTCTGCTGATGGTGAGGCGGCTCAACATGGAGATAATTTAGGGACAGAAAGCTCTGGATCACGTTCTAGTCATGTTCGGGTTGCGTTCATAGTTGATGCTAATATAACATCGTATCTAATGATGGGTTCTGTGTCGCCAGGTGATCTTTCCTAGTTCCATGTGATGCCCAACTTATAATAATTAACAGCCCATGAATATCAATTATCCCTGTAAAAGGATCACTTTTTGCATTATCCTAATACATTCCATCCATGTTATGAACATTGTTATAGGATTGAAATCTCATGCTGTGACACTCTATGAAGCGGGAAAACTCGGGCATACTAGTATCCCGGACCTTTGCCAGGATTTGAGCACATTAGAGGGAGCAAAATTTGAGGGTGAACTGCAAGAATTTGCCAATCATGCCTTTAGCCTTCGTTGTGTCCTGGAATGTTTGATATCTGGTGGAGTTGCTACTGATACAACAGTTGATACAATGGACTCGGGAACTTTGAGCAATGATGAGGCTGTAACTCTTCTTGCAGATGTTAATTTTCCTGATAATTCGGGAGATTCTTTAACCAGCCAAAATTCTGAGGCTTCGATGGTTTCAGATGCCCCTCAGGAGAATCCCTTGTTGACAGAGCGTGTCCCTGAAAGCACCGAGCATGAAGCAGCTTCGGCTACACTGTCAGTTGATACTACTGTCTTAACTGAGACCTTCAATACTAACCTAAGCCTTCAGAATGATGGGAAGCCAAATCCCATAGAAGGACCCGACACTGGTATAGGAAACAAGAAAAGGAAGAGATATCGTGTTGATATTCTCCGTTGTGAAAGTCTGGCTTCTCTAACACCAGCTACTCTAGATCGTTTGTTTTCCCGTGACTACGATATTGTTGTTTCAATGATCCCTCTTCCGCTTACGACTGTTCTACCTGGACCTTCAGGCCCCATTCATTTCGGTCCTCCCTCCCATTCATCCATGACACAGTGGATGAAACTGGTATTGTATTCAACCGTGGGCACTGGGCCTTTGTCGGTTATCTTGATGAAAGGGCAGTGCCTGCGGATGCTTCCTGCTCCACTAGCTGGCTGTGAGAAAGCTCTCATTTGGTCTTGGGATGGATCTTCGGTTGGTGGTTTAGGAAACAAGTTTGAAGGTAACTTGGTCAAGGGAAGTATACTGCTGCACTGTTTAAATTGCCTTCTCAAGTGCTCAGCTGTTCTCGTTCAGCCTCTCAGCAAGTATGATCTTGATAGCTCTGGAAGAGTTATTACTTTAGATATACCACTACCCCTGAAGAACTCTGATGGTTCCATTCCTCATTTCGGCGACGAGCTTGGACTTCCCCTTGAGGAAAATACAAAGTTGAACTCTCTCTTAACTAAGCTGGCAAACAACATGGAATTGTGGACGGTCGGTTACATTCGCCTTTTGAAACTCTTTAAAGCTAAGGATTCGACAGGCCACTTTTCTCCGGATGATGATGAGAAGTATGAATGGGTCCCTTTAACCGTGGAGTTTGGGCTGCCACTTTTCAGTCCAAAGTTATGCAACAATATCTGCAAAAGAATCGTCTCATCACAGTTACTTCAAGCAGATTCGCTCATGGAACAACACGATGCAATGCAATGCATAAGGAAAAGGTTGAAAGATATATGTGCACAGTACCAAGCAACAGGTCCAGTTGCTAAACTTCTTTACCAGAAAGAACAAGCAAAGGAGCCTCCTCGTAGCAAGCTCATGAACTATGCAAGCGGAAGGTGGAACCCTCTCGTGGACCCTTCCTCACCAATTTCAGGTGCCACAAGTGAATTTCAACGGTTGAAACTAGCTAATCGCCAACGTTGCCGGACCGAAGTTCTGAGCTTCGATGGTAGCATCCTTAGGTCAGTTTAGTTCCTTCCATGTTTCATGAATTATTTTTCTTCTCTGTTTTTGAGGAGTTTTGGGTGGTCGCAGATCCTACACCTTGAGCCCTGTATATGAGGCTGCCACAAGGACCATCGACGAGAATACACCTTTAAGTACAACAAAGGCAGATGCTGAAGAAGCAGATAGCCGAGAAGTGATTCTTCCAGGGCTGAATCTTCTGTATGATGGTTCAGAGTTGCACCCTTTTGACATTGGTGCTTGCCTTCAGGCTCGTCAACCAGTTGCTCTCATAGCAGAAGCTGCTGCTGCATCTGCAATCCTCGCCCCGAAGTAAACTACGCATGGAGACTCTATCCACAAATTTCATAGGACATCAAGTAAGGTAAAATATATCGAATAAAATCGTGAATCTTATCCATGTTCAAAGTCCATTAGTCAGTTGTAACACTAGGATGTAGCTCTGAACTTTCCCTTTGCATCTGCATATAATTAGGGGTGGGCATTTGTTTATTTCGGTTTTACAAATTCATGACCAAATAAAAATCTAAATTGTTTTCGTTTTTGATTTGGTTCGGATTGATGCAATTTCGGTATGAATTTTGTTTGATTTGATACAATTTGAAACAGAGTGTTGATTCTAAGACATGCACTACCATCTGACCTCTTCCTACATTCTTCTTGTTTTGTTTTTAATCCCGTTCTCTGCAATCAGTGATCTTTTTGGTTACTCCTAATCTATTTCTGATATCATCCTGTGTGTTTGTCATTAATTGATGTTATGCAGATTCTTTAATTTGGCCCCAATCAAGTGATGCTTCCCTGTTTTGTCAACAAGTTCATGGAACCGTGTTTGCTGAAGAAATAAGAAAGCAAGAAATGATGTGAGATTACAGTTGCTTGTTATAACATTGTCGGTTTTTATATAAGCTCACCTACTCTCCGGTAGCTACTCTCATTTGTTTTGACACTAAATGTAAATGAGACAATGAACTTGAGAGCAAAATGTAATACAGTATGATGCTTTTGTGATGAATCTCCCTCCCAGCTAGAGTGTTCCAAAACCTCTGATACTCTCAACGAAACTTCGACAAGCATCTCTTATCTGTTATCACTTGTTGAGCTTTGATACTTGCCTTTCCTCTGATCAGTGCTCCCAGCGGATCCACATACAACAATATTCTTTGTTATCTGAAGATCTAAAGATGTCATACTGTGGTGGTTGTGTCAAAAGCATTGTAACATGTCTATGCCACTGAAACTTTACAGAGAAAGGTAGAATCTTACACCTTACACAGAGGACATGAAATTCTTACTGCAATGGTTAGAATTAGGATTTTGTGGGTGTTTAGGACCAAAGCAAAAGCAAAAGCTCATTATAAGTTTACACTTTTGTGACAATTGTCTTGTATACAATTTTCTTCAATGCAAAAAAAGGGATACAAATAGTCGGACTAATACAAGTAACAATCAATGCGATTATATAAGAAACAACTTGGTCTTAAAACTATATTAACCCAACACTCTTCTTTGTTTCCTTGATCTCACGCTATTGCCGATGTAATTGTCTCGGTCTCTGTAGGACGCCACCATGATTTCTGAACAGAGAGCAATCCTTCTCCATCTTTGGAATGCGTCATTCTTACATTCCATTTCATCGATTTCACCATCTTCTCAATTTCTCCTATCGTTTCCATGTCATCTCTTACTATGAAAGTTCCTTGTGGTCTAAGAATCCGGTCTACTTCAGCCATTACCGACACCAAGCTACACCTAAACGGGTTTTGTTTATACATACATAGCCATCAGATTCTGCAATCAAGATATATCAAAAAGGCAAAGGAGATGCATATATATACCTCTTCTTTAGTGCAGAGAAAAGATGATCAGCATGAAGAAGGTCGTAAGTTCGAGGGTAAGTGCTGAATGATTCACACCAATCATGATAGATTCCAAACAAACCACGTTCGTATATAATTGGAAGTGTATCAGGTGAGTCGATAGGAACTACATTCATCACCCACAGTTTCAGATCCTTCAATGCAGCAGCAAAACTGAAACCCCAAGGAGAATGAGAGATATTTCATTAGAAACGAATCAATAGAGCCAATTTTTTGTTTGATGAAAGATTATTTGTTTACTTACCCTCCATAGACAGCTCTCATGTCCATCACATTTCTCACATAAGACCAATCGATTCCCATACCGTTGAGGTATGACTTCGAAACAATAGTCTTCCAACGTTCATGGTCTGCTGTGAAATCCTCTTGAGCAGGTTTTCCATATACACCTTCCTGAGAATCTAACCACTGAGGAACAGTCTCCACTCTTTCTGGCCATTTCTCAGGCCAAACTGCTCCACGTTTTGATGAGTCTTCTGTTACTTTGTGCATACATGCCTCAAGTGGAACATTCCTGCATCAAACACATCAAATTTAGCCACGAAATTGCATCGGGTTACTACTTAATTGTCAATTGACGTGAGAAGGGAAACAGATAAACTACCAGGCGGCATTTTGATCATCGGAGTCTTTGCAGAGAGGTGGCTCATTTTGAGACCTTTTGTTGTAGCACTTATTCGACATTGGCTTTTGGTAAATGGCAGCACCAACTTCATTCAGTTCATCTTTCTTAATCGTCATCAGTTTCCAGCACATTGCCTTTGTTAGCTCCGACATAGCTAGAAAACAGAGAAAAGCATCTCACAAGTTAGTCAAAAAACAACAACTTCCAAAGCCCTTTTCATGGCCAAACAAAGCAGAACAATTTTTACCAACCTTTCCATATGCCAACATCTTCACCTGTCTTCCTGTAGACTGGAGTCGCTGACCAGACAAAGAAACCACCCGGCCTCAATGCACGATTCAATTCCAAAAGTAGTTTACCACCTTCAGTTCAGACGACAAAAAAAAGGTTATTCGATGAAAAGAAAAAATACTAAATTACACTACAAAATAGGTAACTCTTTCACCTTCGATATGCCAAGGGACTCTACAACGAGCACAATGGATAAGGTCGAAAACAGATCCTGGAAAAGGTAATCTCTTGGTTCCCATAACATTTGACATTGCAGGAATACCACGTTCCAAAGCAAATTGCACCTGCGCCTCATGTTCATCTTTGGGTGCAAATGACAAAGCAAGCACATCCCTGTCAAAAAGATATCCCCCGAAGCTAGCAACCCCACACCCAACATCCAATATAACACGGGTTCTATTTCCCCACGCAATATCAGGATACGACTGCAAAAACATATATTAATGATGTCAATGAGAAAGTTGTGTAGACATTGAATGAAATATCAAATAAGAGGATGTACCTCTTGGAGGAAATCGATATAGTGAAGAGCACCGTTCTTGAACTGAGTACCTCCACCAGGGAATGTTAAGTATTCACCACTCATCTTCACCCAGTTTTGATGTCCTTTAACTTCTGCAAGCTTGGTGTGAGGAATATTGTTGTACCAGATCTGTGGTAACACAAAACAGAAGAATTAATGGATAGCATTGACAAATAACATAAAGGAGCACAAGCAGGATTTTTTTATCTTATAATATGTAATTGAAGTTTTTACCTTTTCTCTGCTTTTAGGCCACTTGATGGATCGCTTATACCCTTCGGGAAGAGAAACAAGGCAGCGTGGAGATTCCTCGGGACAATGCCTCTCACGATGTTCATAATGCTTTGTCGAATGAAGCTTTCTGATAGCTTGCCAATTGTCAAGGCAAGGGATGTAGTCTGGCCCAGCTGTCACATTGCAGAGTTTCCATTTAATTGAGGACACTTGTGCTTTCTTCTCGTTTTGCGACTCAACCAATTGGGTTGACCAAGCCCCACTTCCAGTGCTTGACTCCTTTGTAATTTCAGCCTGGTCACCAGCTGGGAAAACATCCTTACTCTTCTCAGTGTTCTCTTCAGCTTCACCAGAGTTTTCTTCTGACTTTTTCTCGGTGTTTTCTTCAGATTCACCAGCATTTTCTTCGGTTCCATTACTATCCTCAGATTTGTTTTCTTCCGAGCTCTCTTCCAGTTGTGTTTTCTCTTTTTGCTTCACTTCATCACTTTCTGATTCCGTTTCTTTCTCACCATCTCCATCTTTCCTATCCCCATCACCATTTTTGTCATCAAATTCCTTTCGTTCCTCGACCAACTCTGTTTTCTCGCCAGAGTTCTCCTCACCAGATTTCTCAGGATCGGTCTTCTCTTCGTTAATCTCTGTCACAACCTCAGTTTCCTCATTCTTTTCATCCGAAAAACTCTTGGAACCTCGATCAACTTCTTCATTTGTGAAATCACTCTTAGTAGTAGTTTCCACATCTTTTGTAGCCTTGCTTGCAGAGAAGTCAATAGACTCAGTTGGGGCAGACCAGGAAGACATGAACATCCACGCCCCAACCAAACAGAGAGAAACAATTAAAACAATGGTAATGGTTAAGCCATAGCCCGATGACTTCTTCCCGTCTACACGAGAATATTTTCCCATTGCCATGTTGCTAGACCCACAGCACAATCCCTAGTCACATGCACCTGCAAAACCAATTATATGACTTTAGTGACCAGTAAAACTATCAAAAGGTCCGGTTTTCTTCTGATACTGCCATATTAAAAGACTGTTTACAAGCAAAGTAAGATCTACAATGATCTTGGGTTCCTACAGAATTGATATCAAACCATTGTAGTCTAATGACTACTCTCATACTTGAGCTTATTTCTTTAAGGCTTGTTTGACGGGTTAAGTCCAATTTCTGAGCTTAATCACATGAGAATATGATACAATAGAAAATGTAAACCAACACAGAGCTCAGAACACATAATTGCAGATCTAAAAATCAAACTAAACCAGTAAAACAGTTGTTAAGCTTTTAACTTGACAAAATCATATATCACAAGACACTCGATTTATAAATTAAACGAACAGATCAAACATTAGCCATAACCCAAATCAGTTAAAAAGTAGAACGAACAAAGAAAAGATCCTAGACATTTCCGAATCTTGCATTTCCAGAAATACCCAGAAGCAAGAACATTTAAAGAAAGAGATATTGAAACAAGTTTGCTGTATTTCAAGTAAAAGTTACCAGAGAAAGGGGTTTCCTGCCTCAGATCTCCCCAAGATTGCAACTTTAAGAGCAGAGACAAGAAAGTAAGAGAAAATTTCCAGATCCGGATCTAGTAGAAAGAGCGAGAGTATATGATACAATGATCCACAAGATTTGCTAACTTTTATACCTCAGAGCAAGTGGTGAAGCAAATCATACTACTTAGTACTTACTCTCCAATGGTAGTAGTGGTTTACGGCCTTAAAATACCAGAATTCGGATCTGACTTCCACCGAAATTTAATTACTTTAATTGACAAATTTAATTAGTTTTCCAAGATTGTTTTTTCGGTCACCGACATAGCGCAGCAGCTATAAAAGACTTTAATCTTGAAGAATATATTTAGTTGATTAGTTTAGTTCGTTGAAAATTTCTGAGGAAAACTCGGATACGGCCCATTTGGCCCATTTTTCAAGTTTTCTTATTAGCCCACATTCGTGCTGGTTTTTTTATGTCACCCAATTTATTTACGAATTAATTATTTTGAAAAAAAAATTGTTGTTGTTGGGAAGATGTTAAACCTCAATTTTTGTTGTTGTTTTTTTTGGTCAACATATACCTCAATTTTTTTTTTGTTATAAATATTTTCAACATTAATTAATGGAACCCCTTGTTTGTTACTTGTTAGAATTCAAAACAATAATCCACCGGCNCAAAACAATAATCCCCCGGCTCTATTTAAACCTTCATAAAAAAAAAAAAAAAACAAAAAAACAGCTCTAATTAAATGCAATTATCGAGAGAATTCAGAAAGGAAAAAAAAAAGAATTAAATTCAAAGTAATGAACAACAAAAAAAATCATGCACAAATATTTACAACTGGGCAGCGTGGGCCCAACGCAATCTGCGTAAGAGAGAGAGTAGAGAGTATATAGTTGCTTACACAATTACTTATCATCGCAAAGACTCAACAATTGCTATCTCCACTCTCCTAGGGTTCTTGTCAGAATTTCTTCTCAACACTTCATCTATTCTTCTTCTGATTCCGTGTTGAAGCTCGACTTTTTTTTCTTTCCTCTCTATAATTTGGATTTTTGTGGGTGCTTGAATATTTGGATTGATTAGTGATGGACATTGCTACGACCTCGAGCGTGTTTCATTTGTTTCCCACGGATCAGAGATTCAAAACCAAACTTGTTGATTGCAAACCAATCGATTTCTCAGATATCTCGTCGTTACACATGATAAACCCTAAGTTAGACACCTACAGAGATCGTAACATTATGGCGGCTCCGAAGAAACGCCAACATTTTGATGAAGAAAATCCACCGAACAAGAGACAAAAGAATTCCATCCAAGTGGACTCAACTTCCAAGGTAAGTATGTCGGTCTTGTAAAACCCTAATTTCAACAATTGTTTCTTTTTTTTTTTTTATATTTGCTTACGTTGGTTTTGCTTTTTTGTAAATCTTCAGGCGAAATCGATTAAGGCAAAGGTTAGGAGACCGGTTGAAAAACAAAACCGCAGTTTCAGAGACTTGATCACAAAGGCGAAAACATTGGTGCAAGAAAAGAGACAGATTGATCATCGGAAAGCAGATATCGCAAGCCAGAGGGTAATCGCTCGCTTAGCCGTAAACAATGTATGTAATCTCATTCATTAATATACAGTTTTTTTCTTAATTGGAAATATTGCTTGCGCATTAAGCTATTTGTTTTCAAGTTTCATAATATAATTGTTTGGTTTTTCCTTTTCAGATGGTAGCAACTGTTGATTTTGATGATCATCCGAAATATCACAGAGAACTGGAACAGCTTGGCTGCACCTTCATTCACGATCAAGTTGATTCCTTGAATATGTTCAGTTTGTTGTCAAGAAGCGACTACACTAATGAATCTAACTCTGTCTTGGGAGAATCTAGTGACATTTAAGAGATATTCGAAGACAGAGAGACTGATGGAATGATCCCACTTTTTCCTAAGATCACTGAAAGTTAGAGACAAGCAAATTAACCGAAGAAGAAGAGTGTAGTTGCGATATGTAGCACAAACACTTTGTGTTTTATTTGAATATGATTGTACTCAATGCAGTCTGAATATAGAAGATTTATAAGTGTATCTTCTCGAGTAAATATGACAATGTTACTGAAACTACTTTTCGTCTATATTATTTGCAAATTGATCAACTTTCTAATAACAAAACTCTGTGATAAGATGAAGATCAATAAATACCAAACACACAGGATGATATCAGAAATAGATTAGGAGTAACCGAGAAGATCATTGATTGCAGAGAAAGTGCTAAACAAGATTCAAAATCAACTTCCATTTTATAAGAAAATTTGTCTAACTTCAAAAATCGTTTCTTGTGACACAGTTTCATCTCTTAAATCTTAAAGTTAATATGCTGAAAAATGGTGTAGCTGCTAAAAAATGGATCACTGCAATTCATCGCTTGCTACAACAAGAAGGGAGTGGTCAACAGTTACTTGTAGTTTAGAGTCTCTCAGACAAGCAATTTGTAAAGTATCGAATTTAGTGGATACAAAAAGTATCTCAATATACACTTTGATCAAAACATTTTTTTCTTGCAAGTTTAACTCTTTTCAAGATAAAATTTTGCAGCTTTGGGTAGATTCTCCAGGAAAAAGGTCAAGAACCTTGAAATTCTAGAGGAATGAACTTTAAACTTTCAATCTCTAACTTCTCCCTTATTTAAAAGTCTATTACAACGCCAAAAATATTGTTCTGAATAAGAGAATTATAATATTCAAGGGCCCCAGAACCTACCATAACCACTGAAATTTCTGCAGGTTTAGGTTTTAACTTTTCTGAGCAAATCAGAGGACCTACAATTTCGACATCTTTCATTCACTTGCACATGGTCAGGTCTTTTCCGAAGATGTTGGTTATTAACTTTGGGACCCTTTATGATCACATACAACAAAGACAGGAGCATGCGTTATGTTTGGTTAGGTTGCTCTAAGTTTATCTAAACTCTAATAGTTTCTCCTTATATATAACGTAACCAATCTATTGGATTCCTCATCAACCATCACTTGCATTCAAAGATATATTACAAACCTTTTCTTTCTCCTCCTCGCTTTGCGATCTAAAAAATCTTTGTCCTGAAAACCATGATTAACACAAAGAAGCTAATCAAGATGGCCAAGAAATGGCAACAGAGAGCAGCTCTCCATAGGAAAAGGATCTCATTCCAAAGATCAAGTACTGCTACTAGCTCAACCGCCGTAGAAAAGGGCTGTTTCGTGGTTTACACGGCAGATAAAGCACGCTTTACTTTTCCGATAAGTTACCTAAGCAACTCTTTTTTCCAAGAGCTCTTGAAGATCTCTGAAGAAGAGTTTGGCCTCCCAGCAGGCGGACCAATCACGTTGTCATTTGATTCGGTTTTCATGGAATATCTAATCAAATTAATCGAGCGACGAATGGATGGAGATACTGAAAAGGCTCTGTTGATGTCAATCTCTAGTGCTAGGTGTTCTTTACCATGCTCTTTGCAACAACAAGAACAATTGCTTGTATTTTAGAGAATTGTACTGTTGCAATTTCTGTTTTTGTAAAGATTCTACTGTATGAGATTAGATAGATTATTTCAGGAATACAAACCATTATTTTTCTCTCTCTTTTTGACTGTCTCATCACTTGTTCTGACGGTTTACTCAAACTGTTTTACTTTGAAACTTTTTGTCATAAATAATGCAAGTTGTGATTATTTAAAAATTCCATTCAAAGCAATTCATCAATTGTCCCTATGAATCACTTGGAAGTAATTCAAGAACTAATACAGACACGAGACGTTTGTATGATCTAAACTTAGTTGTTCTGGTGCGAAAATCTAAGGACCTACATGCTCTTTGTCTTTGATTCAACAGCACATGTCTTTCTTTGTATCTATCTATCTCTCTGTCTCTGATCATTAATTGTAATAACATTTTTTGTCCTTTATAAGATTTGTTGTCCCCTAATAAGTACTTGACCTATTATTTTTGTGACTCACATTTGACTGAGTTGATGGATTTACTAACCAACCTGGGACCCTTATGCTAGCAAAAAAATCTGTGCCGAAGCATGAGTGTGGTATTTCTGGCTTCTCTTGTGTATAATGTAACAGCCAGACAGCCTCTTGCATTCTTCATTAAAGTCTTAGTACCAAACTCTTGTAATATAAATGTTTATATAGCTTTCATACTCACATGATCATGTCTTCTCACCAGAAGTTGTATAGTCCACAAGTTGATTTGCAGATATAACTGATTACCAAGCTGGGACCCTTATGATCACAGAATAGAAACAGAAGCATGTGTCGTGTCTAGTTAGGTTGCTCATGATCTTGTCACAAAGCCTGTCTAAACCTAGTAGTTTCTCCTTCTATATAATGAAACAAGCCAATGGTATTCTTCATCAATCATAACTTTCATTCAGAGAGCTTTACCAACAGACTTACAAATCTTTTTCCTTTCTTTCTCCTTCTCGCTTTCCAATCTAAAAAATCTTTGTCCTGAAAATGGTGATGAACACAAAGAAGCTAATCAAGATGGCCAAGAAATGGCAACAGAGAGCAGCCCTCCACAGGAAAAGAATATCATTCCAAAGATCAACTACATCTAGCAGCTCAACTACTGTAGAGAAGGGATGTTTTGTGGTTTACACGGCAGACAAAATCCGCTTTGCTTTTCCGATAAGCTACCTCAGCAACTCTGTTTTTCAAGAGCTCTTGAAGATATCTGAAGAAGAGTTTGGGCTCCCAACCGGTGGACCAATCACGTTGCCATTCGATTCGATTTTCTTGGAGTATCTCATCAAATTGATCCAAAGACAAGTGGGTGGAGATACAGAAAAGGCTTTGTTAATGTCAATCTCTAGTGCTAGATGCTCTTTACATTGTTCTTTGCAACAACAAAGTAGTAGTACTCAACAATTGCTTGTGTTTTAGAGTCTCTGAATCAAAGAGGCAAACCTGTTTGTAAATATGATTATAGATAGACTAATACAAAACATGAGATTTACTACCTTTATTTAAGAAACCAATAAAAACAAGGGTTGACTTCGCTAGACCCCATCAAATAATGCATCCCAAATTATTTTCCCCTAGACTTGTTGGCTCTTTATTATACAACCCAAACTAATTCTATTGATTAATAGACTACACAAACTTTTGTAATTCTTTAGAATCACCAAAATCTATCACTTGTACTGATTTGCGTTCAATTAAATCTAAATTGCGTTTTAAAAACTACGATTAAGAATATCCAGTTTTTGTAAACCAAAAACCCGAATCAAACCCGCTAAACCAAATGTCTGTGATCCAAAAATCATCTTAATGAATTGGAGGGTTTCAACTATTTCATGTTTCTGGTAAT
>OVAY01002468.1:0-17553 GCA_900406395.1 Kernera saxatilis | reverse complement strand
GTTCAGATTTTTTTTTATGATTTAAATTTTAAATAAATAATTAATTTTTTTTTAAACTATTAAAATAATATATTTAAGAACCTTGGAGAGGTTCTAACCGATAAAGATGCTCTAAGCACTTACATCAACAAGAAACGTTTCACCAGGCAAAACCAACAGCGAGTCTCCAACTCGAATCTCATCAACTAGGACATTGATGCAAATTGAATCAGAGGAAACTACAGAATCAGCTGCGGCATTCTGATGAAGTAAACACAAGTCTTGATTGAGTGGAGATTAGTGACTGCAAAAGCACGTTTCAAGTTAAAAAAAAAAGCAGGATATGGCGTACAAATTAATCTTAGGAGGAGAAGCGAGAAATGTCCAACTTACCAATAGTTCATTCATTTCACTAGATGCTGTAAGCTTTGCTCTATCTTCCAAAAGAACGGCCAAGGAGCACAAAACCAAGCAGCATGACCTGCATACTAAATGACAAGAGCTATCAATCAGAAATTCACCCTTGAAAATGTATCCTGCATACAATCAAGGTAAAAAAAAATTATCATTATAGCCCCTTGTGAATGTGTTAGAGAAACTCATCGGTTCCTCGAAGAACAAAGCATCCCACTCTAATTCCGGATTAACAAGTGAGATCTACGAAATTCAGAATCCAGAGAAGTGCAGTTATTCAGAAGAGGATACTCACCACTCAAAAATAAATCACAGAGTACAAAAACTAACCAAACTGATGGAAAATGCAGCCATAGATCCCAATCCAACTAACGAGTTCATATTAGGTGATCTTTTCTCGGAAGTCTTTATGCCTTCAAAAATCAATTCTACAATATACAATTATCTATTTCAGTCATTTGAGTTTCTGAACAGTGACAAATATCACTACTTCGCCATTTTAAAGTGTTAATGCAACTCTCAAAGAATATCACTTCACTTAAGAAGTCTGAAATTCATCGTTTTTCTCAAATGATATTGACCCCTAAATTAATTGTGCATTACAAGGTCATTCTAAATCATAAGAGTTTATATGTTTCAATAAGTTGGATTTCTGAATAACATGAGAATGACTACTTCCTACCATTAGAAGCATTGATGTGACAAAGCTCAACTGTGTAATAAGATAAGAATAATAGCACACATCTAAAACCATTTCAGCTTTGCAATCACCATTGCGAAATCCCACAATCCATCGTTTGATGAGCTTAACACGAACTACATGTTTAGTAATCCATAGATGCAAATTAGATAAAAAATTAACATAAGCCATTTTTTCACTTTTAGAAAAATGCGTACTTTTGTGTGGAAATGGTTCACTTTAATAGGGAGGGTAAGCGATAAATAGAGAAAGAGATTAAGTGGGTAATTTTTTGGTAAAGTTAACATTTTTCGTTTTTATAGACATATGATTATTGTGAAAGTTAGTTTAATCTCACTACTATGTTTTATAATATTGCAAGTACGTAATTGTCAAAATTTTATTTTTAAATATTTCATGCTGATACTAAGACGAGTTTATTTTTATACCGTTCCAGAAAAATCAAAATTTAAAATACGCAAAATCAAAATAACAATTGCATGATCTAATAAAAAGTCAAATCAATATTACATTTGATGCAAGAAAATAATCATGAATAAAAGTTAGAAAACAATATATAAATTTCTAAAATAAGAAACAGAAAACGAAATTTAATAAATTCAAATATTTTATAAATATTCCTCACACGAAAGCGAAAGGTGTGATAATAGTTCATGGCCTTGTGGTTAGGTGGTAAGGAAACGGGTCTGGGACGCCAACACGTTTCAGGTTCGATCCACCTGCTGCGTGAAACTACAACACATTGTTCCTGGACACCCATACGGATATGAGTCCTTATTTTCGGGCCCATTTGCATATCCGAAAAGAAAGTATATCTGTGGACTGCACCTCTTCCAGGGGATTAGTCTGGGTCCCTCCATAGGCTTGGGATTTACCCNGGGCCCTCCATGAGCTTGGGATTTACCCCTAGATTATCAAAAAAAAAAAAAAAGGTGTGATAATATATTTTGATTCCACATTAAATATATCTAAATTACATAAATTTATATATTGCAGAACAGTTTTTTTTTTCGGTACAAGCTATCATCTACTATATAATTAATATTTTTAAATATCCATTTTTCTCAAAAATATTTAATTTCATACTTTATTTCATTTATTATCTTTATGATATATATTATACTACAATGAAAAATAATAAATAACTAATTAATTGATAAAAAGGTTATAATATATGGAAATATCTTCTTTAAAAATCTTGTTAGAAAATATTGAAAACTATAATTCAAAAAAAAGGAAAAAAAGAAAAAAGATAGGATTTTGCGAAGGAAAGGAGTAGAACAGGCCCAAAATGAAGAAGGCCTTGTTTTATAAATTATGTAAATGTAAATATATCCTTAACCTTCCCTTTTTAACAATTTTAATTTTCGATTTAATAGATTTTACACCCTAACTTCAACCTTCCTTGATTTTATATAATTTTCCTTGAACCAAAATCGAAGGCAGAAACACTACTCCTCTCTCTCTTCTTCTGGGGTTTTCTCCTTCTTCTTCTTCTTCTACTTCGTCGTTGTCGTCGTCGTCTCTCTTCCCTCTCTACATACACACACAGGTATATACTGTTTTCTTCCAGATGCGTATCCGTATCAAAGCTATTCGGTTCTTATGTATCTATGTTTATATCTGATCTGGGTTGCTATTTCGTCTCTTTTCGGGATTCATACTGGTTCCGATTCTGAGATTCCTTGTTTTTCTTCTCTCAAATTCTCGAGGTTTTGTTTGTTTTTGTTTTGTAGCGTTTTGAAAAATAGCGGACGCTGGAGCAGTTAGATGGCGGCAGGGAGATCATCAAGTATGCCGTCACGGCTCCGGCAGCTTCTTTCCGGCGAAGGGTCTATCGGGCCGTCTATTAGACTCGACGCTGAGCCTGTGAGTTCATTGAAAAATTCGTGTTTCTTTAGGGTTTTTTTTTTTTTTTTTTTNGTTTTTTTTTTTTTTTTTTTTTAATTATGTATTGAGTGAAATGTAATTAGGTTTCGTTCTACTAGGGAAATTTATTTTTATTTGCTCTCCTCATTGATGATTGTTTAGGTTATTCTCCAGTTTGGATTCAGGCTACATACATAGATATGTTTAATACCCTGTCACATGTTTTTGCCTATGCTAGAGTCAAATCTTCCATGCTTCTCTAGTTTGTAGGATCAAAAATATCCAGTGTGTCTAGTTTGCTTTCAAATTAAAAGCTGCTTGGAACCTTATGTTCCAGTAGACTCGTCTCTCGGTTAATTACTGATGTGGTGCGTTCTGGGTTTTGTAGCATGGTCTAGTCTCTAGCCTCCTTTGCAAATTATTATTATGTTTGAGGCAATCTTTTGACATTTTGTTTACATCCCAGCCCTAACAAGTTTTGAACTCTACATTATCTTGTCTTACAGCCTCCTGATATCAAATCGTTTATTGACAAAGTAATCCAGAGTCCATTGTCAGATATTGCGATACCTCTCTCCGGTTTCCGGTGGGAGTACAGTAAGGTAATAGTTAGGCTATCTCGAATTTTTCGATTTTTCTTTTTCCTTTGTGGGGTTTCTCACAGGATTATATTATTCCAGGGAAACTTTCATCACTGGAGACCGCTGTTTCTACATTTTGATAAATACTTCAAGACATATTTATCAAATAGGAATGACATGCTCTTGTCCGATAAAATTTTAGAGGACGAGGATCCCTTTCCCAAGCACACAGTACTTCAAATACTTCGGACGATGCAGATAATTCTGGAAAATTCTCCCAATAAAAGTTCGTTTGATGGTTTAGAGGTATGCTGATTTGTTTTGGAGTCGTTGATGCATTTCTGATATCTGTATTAGAGCTCCTTAACTTAAATGCTATGTTGTTTAGTAACTATTCCAACATCGTTAATTTTGCAGCACTTTAAACTCCTACTTGCTTCCACGGATCCAGAGGTTCTCATTGCAGCTCTGGAGACTCTTTCAGCGCTTGTGAAAATTAGCCCATCTAAGCTCCACAGGAGCGGAAAGTTGATTGGATGTGGTTCAGTAAACAGCTTCCTACTCTCTATTGCCCAGGGTTGGGGTAGCAAAGAGGAGGGATTGGGTTTGTATTCTTGCGTTGTGGCTAACGAGAGAAACCAGGAAGAAGGTCTGAGCTTATTTCCTTCAGACTTGGAAAATAAGCAGGGTGAAGCAGATTATCGGATTGGTTCCACTGTTTATTTTGAGTTGCGTGGACACAGTGCCCAGAGCATAGATGATGGTAGGATTGCTAGTTCTAGTTCAAGGGTTATACACATTCCTGATTTACACATGAGGAAAGAGGATGATCTAGTGTTAATGAAGCAGTGTATAGAGCTTTACAATTTTCCTCCGGAGCTCCGATTCTCTTTACTGACCCGAATTAGATATGCTCATGCTTTTCGTTCTTCCAGAATATGCCGGTTGTATAGCAGGATCTGCCTACTTGCGTTTATTGTTCTTGTTCAGTCAAGTGATGCTCAAGACGAACTTGCATCCTTCTTTGCAAATGAACCAGAGTATACAAATGAATTAATCAGAATTGTCAGATCTGAAGAACCGATCCCTGGAACCATTAGAACTCTTGCCATGCTTGCATTGGGAGCCCAATTGGCTGTATACTCGGCCTCTCATGATCGGGCCAGGATTCTAAGCGGATCTAGCATCAGTTTTGCTGTAGGCAACAGAATGATTCTGCTTAATGTGCTTCAGAAAGCCGTGCTATCTTTGAAGATTTCAAGTGATCCATCATCTATTGCTTTTGTTGAGGCACTACTCCAGTTTTATTTGCTTCACATTGTTTCATCATCATCATCTGGTAGCACTATAAGGGGGTCAGGAATGGTTCCTACGTTTCTTCCTCTCTTGGAGTATACTGATCCGAGCCATATGCATCTTGTATATTTGGCTGTTAAAGCACTACAAAAGCTCATGGATTATAGTAGTTCAGCCGTACCTCTACTCAGGGATCTTGGGGGAGTAGAGCTTTTGTCTCAGAGGTTAGAGGTAGAGGTTCATCACATTCTTGGGTTGCCTGGAGAGAACAACAGTGATATGCTAGTTGGTGAATCCTTAAAAATAAATCGTGATCAGTTGTTATCCCGAAAGAGACTCATCAAGGTTCTTCTGAAGTCTCTTGGTTCTGCTACGTATACTCCTGGAAATGCGAATAGGTCTCAAAGTTCTCATGAGAGTACTTTGCCTGCAACTTTGTCTTTGATATACAGGAATGCAGATAAATTTGGTGGTGATATTTATTACTCAGCTGTCACGGTTATGAGTGATATAATCCATAAAGACCCCACATCTCTTACTTCCCTGTTTGATATGGGCCTCCCTGAAGCATTTTTGTCTTCAGTTGTATCAGGAATACTTCCTTCTTCAAAGGCTCTTGCATGCATTCCAAATGGCTTGGGTGCAATATGTCTCAACAGCAGAGGACTGGAGACAGTAAAAGAAACTTCAGCATTGCGCTTCCTTGTTGATGTATTTACTAGCAAGAAGTATGTTCTAGCTATGAATGAGGCCATTGTTCCGTTTACTAATGCCGTGGAAGAGCTTTTGCGTCATGTTTCATCTCTAAGAGGCACCGGTGTTGAAATAATAATTGAAATTGTGGATAAAATTGCATGCTTTGGAGAGAGTGGTTCTTCATCATCCTCTGTAAACCTGACTGAAAGTACTGCAATGGAAATGGATTCAGATGTGAAGGAAACATCTAGTGTCAGTCATGAGCAGTTCATCCAACTCTGCATCTTTCATCTGATAATTCTGCTGCATAGAACAATGGAGAATTCTGAAACTTCTCGTCTCTTTGTGGAGAAATCTGGCATCGATGCTTTACTTAAGCTTCTCTTAAGACCTAGCATTGCTCAATCCTCTGAAGGGATATCTATTGCCTTGCATAGCACCATTGTTTTTAAGGGTTTTACGCAACATCACTCTTCTTCCCTTGCTCGTGCCTTTTGCTCTTCTCTTCGCGATCAATTGAAAAAGGCTTTAGAAGGACTGAAAGATCTTTCAGGGATGTTCTTACTGGATCGAAAACTTTCTCCAAGTTCAGGAATTTTTGCATCTCTTTTCCTTGTGGAGTTTCTACTGTTTCTAGCTGCCTCAAAAGATAACCGTTGGGTGAGTGCATTGCTTTTGGAGTTTGCGAATGGAAGCAAAGATGTTCTGGAGAACATAGGGCATTTGCACCGGGAAATTCTATGGCAAATAGCATATCACGAGGGTGCCACGCTGGAAAAGACTGGTTCTTCTCCCGAGTCAGATCAAGCAGAGCTGGGTATAAATGCGACGGAAGGACAAAGGTTCAATTCTTTTAGACAGTTTCTTGATCCATTATTTCGGAGGAGGACGGCAGGATGGAGCGCAGAATCTCAATTCTTTGATTTAATAAATCTTTACCGTGATCTTGGGCGTGCATCAACTGGTTTTCAACCAAGACCAATTACTGATGGTCCCTCTAGTTCATCAGACGTTTCTGGTAAAAGAGAACATGAAAAAGATGGATCCTATTATACATCTTGCTGTGACATGGTGAGGTCACTGTCCTTCCACATCACTTACATATTCCAAGAGTTAGGGAAGGCAATGCTGCTCCCATCTCGTAGGAGAGAAGATACGATCAATGTTTCTCCGTCATCTAAGTTAGTTGCCTCAAGTTTTGCTTCAATCTCCCTGGATCACTTAAATTTTGGAGGCCATGAGATTGTTCCTGAGGCATCAGTTTCAACTAAATGTCGCTACCTTGGCAAGGTTGTTGACTTCATCGATGCTATCATTCTTGACAGGCCTGATTCGTGTAATCCCGTTCTGATAAATTGCTTTTACAGCCGGGGGGTGATTCAGACGGTTTTGACAACATTTGATGCTACTAGCCAGCTTTTATTCACAATTAATAGGAACCGCTCATCTCCGATGGAGACTGATGATGTGAAAGGAAAGCTAGATGAAAAGGAAGATGCAGATCATGCGTGGATATATGGTCCGCTGGCCAGCTATGGTAAGCTCATGGACCATTTGGTCACATCATCATTTATCTTGTCACCATTCACAAAACACTTGCTCGTTCAACCCGTAGAAAATGGGAATATTCCATTTCCACAAGATGCTGAGACATTTGTGAAGATCCTGCAGTCCATTGTGTTGAAAGCTGTACTTCCTGTTTGGACTCATCCACAATTTGCGGAATGTAGTTATGATTATGTTACTACACTCATTTCCATCATCAAGCATGTGTATTCTGGAGTTGAACTGAAAAACCTAGGTGGCATTGGTAGCGCTCGTATAACAGGACCACCTCCCAATGAAACAACCATTTTGACAATTGTGGAGATGGGTTTCTCCAGATCCAGAGCAGAAGAAGCATTGAGACAGGTTGGATCTAACAGTGTTGAGTTAGCCATGGAATGGCTGTTTTCCCACCCGGATGAAATCCAAGAGGATGATGAGCTTGCTCGTGCTCTTGCAATGTCCCTTGGAAATTCTGAATCAGATACAAAGCAGAATGTTGTAGATGAAACTCGACAACAAATTGAAGCAGAAATAGTCTCACTGCCACCAGTTGAAGAGCTTATAACAAGCTGTACGAAGCTTTTGCAGATGAAAGAACCACTTGCTTTTCCTGTTAGAGACTTGCTTGTATTGATATGCTCAGAAAACAATGGGGAACACCGATCTGGTGTTATATCTTGCCTTCTTAGGCGGATTAAGGATTGCTGTCATGTGTTCGATGACACAAAGAACAATCTGCTCTCTGCTCTGTTGCATGTTCTTGCTTTGATTCTGCATGAAGATGCAGGTTCGCGTGAAGTTGCGCTGAAGGCTGGTATTGTAAGACTTGTATGCGATTTACTTTCGAAGTGGGATTCTGGTAATATTGATAAGGAAAAAGTTAAAGTTCCAAAGTGGGTGACGACAGGGTTTCTTGCCATTGATAGGCTGCTACAGGTGGACCAGAAATTGAATACCGAGCTTATAGAGGAGTTGAAAAAGGGTGAGACATCTCTCGTCATTGATGAGAGCAAGCACGAGAAGCTGCAATCTGTTTTTGGCTCTCCACAGCTTGTTGATATTGATGATCAAAAGAAACTGATTGAGATTGCTTGTACCTGTATCCGGAATCAGCTTCCTTCTGAAACCATGCATGCTGTTCTACAGCTCTGTTCTACATTGACGAGGAAACATTCTGTTGCTGTCTGCTTTCTTGATTTTGGAGGTGTGCAAGCACTGCTTTCGCTGCCGAGTAATAGTCTCTTCCCAGGGTTTGACTCTGTTGCTGCTAGTATTATCCGTCATGTTCTTGAAGATCCCCAAACGCTTCAGCAAGCCATGGAATCTGAGATAAAGCATGCACTTGCAACACTTTCCAGCAGGCACGCAAGTCCGAGAATCTCTCCACGCAACTTTTTATTGAATGTGAATTCTGTAATTGCTCGGGATCCAGTCACTTTTATCCAGGCCGCTCGTTCAATATGCCAAGTAGAGATGGTTGGTGAAAGACCTTACATCGTATTAGTGAAGGACAAAGAGAAATCAAAAGACAAAGAGAAGGATAAGGATAAGGACAAAGCTGAGAAAGACAAATCTCAGACCTCTAATGAAGAGAAATTTGCAACTACCCCTGTCCCTGGGAGCACCAAGGCACCTAAAGTTCACCGAAAACCTCCCCAGTCCTTCATTGGTGTTGTTGAGCTACTTCTGGATTCTATCTGTAATTTCATTCCTCCTCCCAAAGAAGACATGGTTGAAGGTGATTCAACTTTAGCAGACATGGATATTGATCTTGTCTCTACAAAGGGGAAGGGCAAAGCTGTTGCCACTACACCTGAAGAAAAGGTAGCTGATTCACAGAATATGTCAGCTTCACTGGCTAAAATTGTTTTCATTCTGAAGCTTTTGAGCGAGATTCTGTTAATGTATTCTTCGTCAATCCATATAATACTTCGAAGAGATGCTGAAATTAACAGTCTCAGAGGTCCTCAACAGAAGAGTGGTGAAGTTGGTGGAATATTTCATCATATTCTTCACAAGTTTATTCCATATTCAAGGGTGAAAAAGGAAAAGAAATCGGAGAGTGATTGGCGGCAAAAGCTGGCAAGTAGGGCTAATCAATTTTTAGTGGGCGCATCTGTTCGATCAGCTGAAGCAAGGAAGAGGATATTTTCTGACATTAGCAGTATCTTCAATGACTTCATAGATACCTGCAATGGGTTTCGACCTCCAGTTAATGAAATACAAATTTTAATAGATCTATTGAGTGATATGCTTTCAGCTCGGTCACCTACTGGATCACATATATCTTCAGAAGCTTCTGCTACTTTTGTTGATGTTGGATTGGTCAAGTCTCTTACTCGTACTCTTGAAGTGTTGGACTTGGACAACGTAGAATCTCCCAAAGCTGTAACAGGAATCATAAAAGTCTTGGAGTTGGTGACTAAGGAGCATGTCCATTCTGCTGATTCGAACTCGAAGGATGAAAATGCAAACAAGTCATCTGATCAAATTCAATCAGAAAGAGGAGATACCACTGTTGATGCTTCTGAGTCGGGGGAAAGGATGCTTCGGTCCAATCATGATTCCATGACAGCTGATCATGTAGAAAATTTTGGTGGTTCTCACACCTATGTTGGTTCGGAGGCTGTGACAGATGACATGGAGCACGATCAAGACTTGGATGAAGGTTTTGCCCCAGCTGAGGACGATTATATGCAAGAAGCAGCCGAGGATGCCAGGGGGCTGGAAAATGGGGTTGGGTCGATGGGTATAGAATTTGAGATGCACACCCACGTGCAGGAAAATCTTGATGAAGAGGAAGACGAAGAGATGTCTGGTGATGAGGGTGATGAAATAGATGAGGATGAAAACGATAATGAAGAAGAAGACGAGGAAGACAATGACTTGGAAGAAGATGATGTACATCACCTACCTCATCATGACACTGATCAAGATGACCATGAGCTTGATGATGATGAATTTGAAGAAGAAGTACTGGTTGAAGAAGATGAAGAGGACGAAGATGATGAAGATCGGGTAATTCTCAGGTTTGAAGATGGAATCAATGGGCTAAACGTTCTTGATCACTTGGAGGTTCTTAGAGATCATAGATTTTCTGATGAAACACTTCATGTGATGCCTGTTGAAGTCTTTGGCTCGAGACGTCAAGGACGAACAACTTCTATTTACAGCCTTCTCGGCAGAACTGGTGATGGTGCTACTCCTTCACAGCATCCTCTTTTATCGGGATCTCCATCACTTCCAGCATCGCAAAGTCAAACAGGTTCTCTTTTTTGTACTTCTGTTCATCTCCCTTTCTGTTATGTTATATTATGTCACATTTTCTGCCATCTTATTGTTCTGGTTTAGTTAAATTCACCTCTTAGAATAGATCTGGAATTTTTATGAATTTTTTTTTTGCGTATACCTTTGGCCTTGTAACCAGATTACATATTTTTTAGACTTGGCAGATTGGTATATTCTAGTTAGTCATTTTCTAACAGATCCTTCTTAGCGTTTTTTTTTCTGTTGATATTCCTATTGGAATGATTTGTTAATCAACCTTTTTCTTCTCTTTGTAGATAACATGCGTGATCTTACTGATGGAGGTAGGGATTCCCACAGTAGTTCTTCATCACGGCTGGATGCTATATTCCGATCTTTGAGGAATGGGCGGCAGGGGCATCGTTTGAATTTGTGGGCTGATGACAGCCAGCAAATTGTTGGATCTGGTGCTTCTACCGTGCCACAAGGTCTTGAAGATTTGCTTGTATCTCAGTTGAGACGGCCCAGCTCTGATAAGCCTTCTGATCAGAATTCATCACTTTTGGAACAACAATCACAGGCTGAGAGTGAGCGGCCCCAGGAAGCAACTGTCAGACCTGAAATTCCAGCTGAAAACGCCGATGATAATGGAGGTGCCAATGTGTCTGCCCCCTCTGTCGTTTCACTAGATGCATCTGCTCCGCCTGATACACGAGCCACTGCTACTGATTCTGTCTCAAGCTCACGGTCTCAGTCAGTCGAAATGCAATATGATCCAAATGATTCAACCGTTCGGGATGTTGAAGCTGTGAGCCAAGAAAGCGGTGGGAGTGGGGCAACCTTAGGGGAAAGTCTTAGGAGTTTGGATGTTGAAATCGGAAGTGCTGATGGCCATGATGATGGTGCAGAAAGGCATGATGTGCAGCCAGCTATGCGCTCTAGAAGAGCAAATGTGTCACTTGTGCCATCTTCAGCTGGACGAGAAGCTTCTCTTTACAGTGTAACTGAGGTTTCTGAGAATTCTGGCCACGAGGCTGAGCAGGATAATCCTCCAGCAGAGCAACCAGTTAACAGGGATGTTGGTTCTAGTTCTATTGATCCTGCATTTTTAGATGCCCTACCAGAGGAACTGCGAGCTGAAGTCCTTTCAGCTCAGCAAGGACAAGTGCCACAACCTTCTACCAATGAACAGCAGACCTCAGGAGATATTGATCCTGAGTTTCTTGCTGCACTTCCTGCTGATATTAGAGCTGAAGTTCTGGCACAGCAACAAGCACAAAGGCTTCATCAGTCTCAGGAACTTGAAGGTCAGCCTGTTGAGATGGACACGGTTTCTATAATTGCAACGTTTCCTTCTGAGTTGCGAGAAGAGGTATGAGTTATTGCCTTTTAACATCATAGCAATGGATAGAATTGAAGTATATCCATCTAATCTTATTTTTGTATTCAGGTGTTGCTAACGTCATCTGATGCTATTCTTGCAAATTTAACACCTGCGCTGGTTGCGGAAGCAAACATGCTGCGCGAAAGGTTTGCTCATCGATACCATAACCGTGCACTTTTCGGTATGCATCCAAGACTTAATAGAGGGGAGGCATCCAGGCGAGGTCAAGGTGTCTTGTCTGGAATTGAGAGAAATGAGGGGATTGCTTCTCGTAGGTCTGCTGCAAAGGTTATAGAGGCCGATGGTGCTCCCCTAGTTAACACTGAGGCACTCCAAGCAATGATTCGCGTTCTTCGCATAGTTCAGGTAGCTACCCAATGCATCTTCACAAAACTTAAAGATTTTGGGGTTGCTGCCATCACTTTGACAATTCATTTATATTCTTTGGTGTGCAGCCCCTATACAAGGGTCCTCTGCAGAGGCTTTTGCTGAATTTATGTTCTCACGGCGAAACAAGGTTTTCCTTAGTTAATACATTCATGGATATGCTGATGCTTGACACAAGGAAGCCTATTAACTACTCAAGTGTTTCCGAACCACCTTATCGTCTTTATGCTTGTCAAAGCAATGTAACATATTCACGTCCTCAGCACTTTGATGGTATGCTTCCATTTTAAACTGGATTCTGACTGGGGATGTTCTTATAATGAACAATGTGTTTTTGAGGGCTACAAGGTTTCTAGATAACTTTTTTTTTAATTCTGTTTGCAGGGGTTCCTCCTCTAGTGTCTCGGCGTGTACTTGAGACGTTGACATATTTGGCTCGAAATCATATGTACGTAGCAAAGATTTTGCTTCAATCCAAGCTTTCACTGCCTTCCCTGCAAGGTTCAGCACCATTAGACAAGGCACGTGGAAAAGCTGTTGTAGTAAGTGATGATTACATGGGCAAAAAGCAGCAGGAACCAGAATCTATAGCCTTTGCGTTACTTCTCAGCCTCCTGAACCAGCCCCTTTATTTGAGAAGTGTGGCTCATCTTGAACAGGTACTCCTTTTCATTCAGTGATATGGTTCGGCTTTGTTTAGTTTTATGACAACGAACTCAGACATGGATGTATTGTCTTGTCATTTGTTCCAGCTGTTGAACTTACTGGAGGTCATCATTGACAACGCTGAAAGAAAGTCTGATTCAGCGGACAGATCAGATGGGTCTGCCAGCCAGCAACAACCAACACCTGAAGGTTTAGAAGTTGAAAACAATTCGGAAAACCATGATATTTCATCTGGTACAATGACCAAGCCAATAGACTCATCTGCAAGTTCTTCCACCAGAGCAGAGAGTGAATGTGATGTTCAGAGTGTGCTGCTTAATCTTCCTCAGTCAGAGCTGTGTCTGCTTTGTTCATTACTTGCACGTGAAGGGTATGTCGGATGCTTATCTGCGAATAATTATTTCTATCTTTCAGTCATTTGTTAAATTTGTAATTTTCTGCATCTTGTCTTACTACGTATGCTGTTCATTCAGTTTGTCAGATAACGCATACACCCTTGTGGCGGAGGTGCTGAAAAAACTTGTGGCAATTGCTCCAAGCCATTGTCATTTGTTTATTACCGAGCTAGCAAATGCAATACAGAACCTGACAAGATCAGCGATGGGTGAACTTCACATGTTCAGTGAAGCTGTGAAAGCGCTGCTAAGTACTACTTCGTCCGATGGATCTGCAATTTTGAGGGTTTTGCAGGCATTAAGCTCCCTCATTGGTTCGTTAATCACAAAAGGGAAAAACCAGCCGCAGAATTCAGAAGACCATGTTGCTGTGCTTTCTCAACTATCAAACATCAATTTAGCTTTGGAACCTCTGTGGGTGGAGTTAAGCAATTGCATATGCAAAATAGAGGTGCATTCTGATTCTGCGTCTATTACTATATCTCCATCTTTGACCTCAACAACAAGGGTAGCTGGAGTAAGCCAGTCACTCCCTGCTGGTGCCCAGAACATCTTGCCTTATATAGAGTCATTTTTCGTTACCTGTGAGAAGTTGCATCCATCACAGTCCGGCTCAGGTCATGACATCGCAGTTCCCATGGCTTCTGATGGTGAGGAACAGCCGAAGGGTCCAGGACCAAGCTCCAAGGTGGATGAGAAGTATGGTTCTTTTATCAAGTTTTCTGAAAGGCACAGGAAACTTCTTAATGCTTTTATCCGACAAAATCCTGCTCTGCTTGAGAAGTCCTTCTCACTAATGCTGAAGGTTCCACGTTTTATTGAATTTGATAACAAACGTGCATACTTCAAATCAAAGATAAAGCATCAGCATGATCATCATCATAGCCCTTTGAGAATCTCAGTGAGAAGAGCCTACATTCTTGAAGATTCATACAACCAATTGCGAATGAGGTCAACTCAAGAACTGAAAGGTAGATTGACTGTTCACTTCCAAGGAGAAGAAGGTATTGATGCGGGTGGGCTTACCAGGGAATGGTATCAGCTGTTGTCAAGGGTTATTTTTGACAAAGGAGCTCTTCTGTTCACAACCGTTGGCAATGACTCAACCTTCCAACCAAATCCAAATTCTGTTTACCAGACGGAACACCTCTCCTACTTCAAATTTGTTGGCCGTGTTGTAAGTTTTAGCTCCTTTTTTAACTAAAGACTTAGTAGTGCTCTGGTATATGCGATTAATCCCTAACTTTTGATCTGTACAGGTTGGAAAAGCTCTGTTTGATGGGCAACTACTTGACGTCCATTTCACTCGTTCTTTTTACAAGCATATCTTGGGAGTTAAGGTCACATACCATGATATCGAAGCCATAGATCCCGATTACTATAAAAACCTGAAATGGATGCTGGAGGTATTTATTATACTGTTACAGCCAAGTTGTTGATACTTTGTTTTGTCCATTCTTGTTTACTCATTCTCTTCTTCTATACGCAGCATGATATTAGCGATGTCCTAGATCTCACTTTTAGCATCGACGCTGATGAGGAGAAGCTGATACTGTATGAAAAAACGGAGGTAACTAACTTGTTCAGCCTTTTTAACAGTGTCCTTGAAATAATTGTTGATATATATATTTGTTTTATTCTGATACTTGTCGATTATAAAATGCAGGTGACTGACCATGAACTGATCCCTGGAGGTCGGAACATTAAAGTTACCGAGGAGAATAAGCATCAATACGTTGACCTAGTTGCTGAGCATCGATTAACCACAGCCATCCGTCCTCAGATAAATGCATTCCTCGAAGGGTTTAGTGAACTTATCCTTAGAGATCTAATATCGATTTTCAACGACAAGGAATTGGAGTTATTAATAAGTGGTCTTCCTGATATCGACTGTAAGTGTTTTTAAGATTGTTCAAGTCCAACACAAGAAGAGATTTTTACTGACCTTTGTTTGGTTTTATGTATATATATATCAGTGGATGACCTGAGAGCGAATACGGAATATTCTGGGTACAGTCCTGGATCTCCTGTTATCCAATGGTTCTGGGAGGTTGTTCAAGGATTGAGCAAAGAAGACAAAGCTCGTCTATTGCAGTTTGTGACTGGAACCTCTAAGGTAAACAAAACATATTACACTTATATGGTAAATGATTGCTGAACAAGGTGTGGTTGATTAGCTGCATCGACTAACATTTGAAAATCAAACAGGTTCCTCTGGAAGGATTTAGTGCCCTTCAAGGAATTTCAGGTGCACAGAAGTTTCAGATCCACAAGGCTTATGGAAGCGCTAATCACTTGCCGTCTGCTCATACTTGGTAAAATCTCAATCCTCTTTCCGGTTTCAAATCAATTTAATGACTACCCCAAAACATAGACTTAATTAATAATCGAAATGTTTTGATCGCGATGCAGTTTCAATCAGTTAGATCTACCCGAGTACCCGTCGAAAGAGCATCTGCAGGAGAGGCTATTGCTTGCGATCCATGAAGCAAGTGAAGGATTCGGGTTTGGTTAAAGAAAAACAAGAGCTTCTTCCCTAGATTTTTCGACTACTTTTTTTTTGTTTTTCTTCCTTTTTGCTTATTTTACATACATATATATCTTTTGGATAATGCAACTATGTGAATGAGTAGTATTTCTTCTACAGAACAGTTGGGCAAAAGAATGATTCTCTTAATCCCTTCCTTCTGACTTTTTCTCGGTCCCTATTGTAAAGCCTTATTCAAACGCCGTTGTATCTTTTAGAAGAGTATGCTTTAATAGATGTTTAGTCCCCACAGTTGTAGAAAAGAAGCAAAACTGTCTCAAATAGGCCTGCGATAATTGATGATCGAACTGAAAATTATGAACCAAATCGAACCAATCGCAATTTTTGTAATTAGGTATGTTCTCGGTTCGATGAACTGAATGGTTACTCGAATTTTTTTTTTTTCAAAATTTCTTAACCAAAGTTAACCGGATTTCACAAAATTAAACCAAAATCCTTACAAAATTGATATCCAAACTAATAATCAAACCAAACCAAACCGAATTTTTTTACAGATTTTAGCAACTTGCGATCAAACCCAAATTTACAAAATTTAAACATTGACATGTGAAATTGACAATGCAAACTTCATCAACAAAAATATATAAAGTCAACTTGCGATCAAACCCAAATTTACAAGTAGCTAAAAACTTATTCAAGGCTCTGTAAAAATGCTATAAGATTTTAGTTGTATTTGGAAAAAACGTCAGATTTAGAGTATCTCCATCCATGATCTCATCAAAAATTCTCACTAATAACAAAATATTATCTTTATTATAATTTTATTATTTAATTAATTTTTAAATAATAAAAATTCAATTGACCAATATAATTAGAACATGTGGCATGAGAGAGGTTCTCATAGGTTTTAGATTGAGAACCGTTTCTCTATCTCTCTCCTCCTTTTTTATTTATTTTTTGTTATTTTAATGCTAGAATCTTGGTGAGAACTCCACCAATGGAGAGGCTCCTAGAATATAGTATAAACAGTAAATTGGCCTAAGCACATTCTACCATCGATTTTGTAACAGATTTCACCTGTGAGCATTCGTTATAATGGAGACACTGAAATAATCTTACGCATTATTGTCCCCCGGAAAAAACCAGACCAAAAGTCAGGACATGCTTAAAAATGTTTCCGATATTAGGATAAGGTGATTAGAGAGTAAATGATGGGAGTCGAACGAACGTATTTTGGAAGATGACGAAAGAAATGACGGTGAAAAAATATTGGAAGAAAAATAGACTGAAGTTTGGAAAGATGTATGAACAAGATTAAAGTAAACTATTTCATCTCATTCGCTATGTGAAATGAATGTTTTCATAAATGAAAATACTTGACCAGGATTAGTGAATCGGGTTATCAAGTTCAAAATCAGGCTATTTCAGCGTAGTTTAAAAGTTTTTTAGATATAAATAGAGAATAATATGTATTTAAAACTTAAGATTATATTTTATGATATTTTAACTATCAGTGATAAAATAAATTTGTGTTTATATAAATTTATCTTTTAAAATTCAAATAGTTATATTTATATTCAATGATTTGTATTGTTAGTCGCATAAAATTAAAATTCCGCGCAACGCACGGAGTTATAAATCTAATATATATAAAATGAGAGTTCTCTCTAGGGGTGGGCAAACGGGAATTCGGAACGGGATTTTACGGGAACGGAACGGGACGGGAATTTCGGAAACAAAAATAAATGTCCCATTTATGTCCCATTTTAATTTCGGAACGGAACGGAAATGGGACGGGACGGGACGGAACGGGAACGGAAATTCCCAAAATATAAAAACGTAAGAAAAAAAAAAATAAAAATCAACATAATTTATTCAATATAGTAATATCCAACAATCAAAAT
>OVAY01002467.1:0-17559 GCA_900406395.1 Kernera saxatilis | reverse complement strand
CGTCGGATATTGGTTCCTGGGGTTGTCGTTGCTCTGATACTTGCTAGGCCGCTCACGGTTTCCAGTAGACGATTGATGCGATCCTCGCTCGTAGAGTTGAGTTCGGAAATTATCCTCCTTGTTTCTAGGTCTCGCTCTTGTATGACTCTCAGTACGTCACTCACGGTTGGCTCGGCCACTGGATTTGGTGGGATGGGGTTACGTACATTGGTTGTTCCGTCTTGTCCGACCTCCGTATCCTCTTCTATGGTGTTGTCCCCTTGTGGAGTTCGGTTATTGTTTTGTTCTTGATTGTCGATTATCTGGTTGGTAGAGCTGGTATTTCGGATGAGGCTGTCAGTCAGAGGTTGACTAGCGGGTGGTGGTGTTCCGAGCTCGGAATAGTTGATTCTTGTTTGTGCGAAGATTATACCATCCCCACAAACGGCGCCACTGTAGAAACTAGAGTTACTGATAGGATAACTTCTATGTGGGTTTAGGTATAGATCGGCAAACAATGAGAATCATTAGCTAGGGTTTGATCGGGAACTGATGATTTTATTGATGTTAAAGAGTTGTTTTACAATGGAAAAGAGTTCGGTAAGGTTTCTGCTCTCGAGCTCTCTCCCGAATATTGTGTGTCCCTTTGCGAATGAATCTCCTTCCCTATTTATGGACTTCTCCTTAGCTTTTTTCCTTTTCCTCATAGGAAGCAATTTTCCTTATTTCTCGGGGAATCTTCTCGACCCTTCCTTTTCTTACTCAGGTCGGCGAGCATGAAGTCGGTTCCGTCTGGGCCGAGCTGGGCCTTTATCTTCGTGGGCCGAGCTCGTCTTCTTTATCGGGCCGAGCTAGATCGGGTAGGGCTCCTTTGGGAGAGGGTGCCGAACCCGGTACCAACATGAGCCTTTGTGATCTCGATACCATATTGATGCAAGTCGACTGAAATCTTTTGTCGCTTTTTTCAGTTATGAATTTAGATGATGCATCTAGATGATGAATATAGATGCAACATTCCGATACAGAATGGAACTAATTAATTGTTTTCTTCGTCTCCTATTTTGTTACTAGCATGAAGTCCCCTATTCTAGTAAATCGTGGATGGGTTCCTTCGGGTTGGAAAGAATACTCTCAAGAATCCACAGAAGCTGATGTTGTTGCTGCTGCAAATAAGCTTAGAAAAGCTAATAAACAACTCTCCTCTCAACAAAATCCCTTGTCGAAGTTCTTGTATAAGTTTAACAAGCCAATGATTGCTAAGGTTGGTTAATCTTCATTGAATAAACCTAAAATGTACTCATTTTATATATCAAATTCCACTAGATAAGTTTTTTGTGGAAATATTTTGGCATGCATGCAGGAGCATGTGGAAGTGATTGGTGTGGTTAGGAAAAGTGAGATTCCAGGCATATTTGTTCAACCAAATGATCCAAGTTCGGGTAAGTGGTTCTTCGTTGACGTTCCTGAATTGGCTCAAGCCATGGGGTTTGGTGAGAACACGATCTATATAGAGAAGACCAACAAAGATATTGGTGAAAACAGACCTTATCCAGTTCCGAGAGACGATGAGTACTTGATCCGTAGTAAAGGCGTACCAATGGACAATTACTTTTACTCATTTCTATGGTAATTAACATCATATCTTCGACTTAATTATTGCAATAATAATTGGTCTCTTTTTTTGTTTGTTTTGTTTATGGTGGTGTTGAATTAATGAGAAATTAAGATAGTGTGATTGTTTTGATGAACATGTACTGTCTCTCTGTGGCTTGCTTTTCTAAGTCTAGCAAGAGTTTCATGCGAAGATAGCACCATTTATTGCATTAGTATGCGACTATAGGTTATCAGCCAAAATTAATTATAATTGTTTTGTTTTTCTTCTTCATTTCAATGGGTTAAGATATTTTAAACTAATTAATTAGAAAACTCGATTATATCATTTGGAACGATTTTGCCAAACGAAAAAAAAATTAAAAGAGTTTTGAAAATCCGTTATAAAAAAAAAACCATAAATAAAAGAGTAAAAAAAAAACTAAAAAAGTATTTGGGATCTAAAACAAATATTCCTGCAGGGAAGGGACACCAGGTTGATTCTTGAAAGGCATGGCGGCCAGGTGTTTTATTGAAATCTCACCCATGGGATAAAAAGACAAAAACACCCTCTAACTGTTTTTTATTTATTTTATACACTTTCTTTCTCCAATCATTCGTATTCCCCCTTCTTCCTCTCTTCTCTCTTCGCATCAGCCATGGCGGTTTCTATCTTTATCCCTCCAAAACCTCCTTTCTTTTACCCTATTTAGACCTCTCTCTCTCGATTCCGGCCTTCTTATCTCCTGCCTCGACGTTTCTTCACCGTCGGTGTATGTAATTCGGTTTTCCGAGGAGCCGAAACCTTTCAATTTCCTCCGATTTTAATGGCAATTGTGACGGGAGATCGATATGTTGAGAAGCTCGAAAAGTTTTTGGAGGATGAAGCCGAGACTCTTCTCGAAGAAACCATGGTTCTTAAGCTTAACCCAGCTGGTCTTCACTATGTTCATCTCCGCCTTGAGTCTCTCCGTGAACTCGAGCGCATGCTCTCTGGTGCTCCTGTTGACTACCTTCGCGCTTACGTTTCCGACCTCGGTGACTACCGCGCGCTCGAGCAGCTCCGTCGTATCCTCCGAATCCTCACTTCACTTAAGGTCGTTTCCACGCTTCCTTCGCCTGCTCGTGATCCGACGCCGTTATCTCTTATTCCTTTTGGTAGGCTTAAGGTTTTGGAACTTCGTGGGTGTGATTTGTCAACTTCTCCTGCTAAGGGCTTGCTCGAGCTCCGCCACACCTTGGAAAAGATCATCTGCCATAATTCCACTGTCAGTTTTTCAACCTACTTTTGACTCCTATTGCATTTCTGCTATGCTTTGAGCGTGGTTATAGTTCTGTTCCGTTTTGATTTAGGTCTTAGGGAAATTGAACACTATTAGTATATTTGGAATGGACAATGACGGTGGAATGAAGGTTTTTCAGGATGCAAGGTTGATTATTGCGTTTATGCATACGCTAAACTTGTCTGTGAATCGATTAATTGAGGTGTTATTCTACTTTGATATAGGATGCTCTGCGGCATGTGTTCGCCAGTAGAATTGCAGAGATAACGAATTCGCAAGAGTGGAACAAGTTGGCGGTCATATCATGTGCTTGTAACCGTCTTGTGCTCATGGATGAATCCTTGCAGCTTCTGCCAGCTGCTGAGTCGCTTGATCTGAGTCGAAACAAGTTTGCAAAGGTGGATAATCTTAGGAGATGCACCAAATTGAAGCACCTTGATCTGGGTTTCAATCATCTTAGAACAGTCTCTCACTTGAGTCAGGTAGAAAACTTCAGGCTTCAGCACCAAAGTTACTTAACACCTACGGTTGTAAGATGAGAAGGAATGCTGTTGTACCCGGTTTTGCTCTTGAAGTTCGTATTCTTATTGTCATTTGAACTGTCTAGCTTGTCTCCATAGTTTGATAAATATGTTTCTTTTAACGTTTTGAAAACATGTATCTGTGCTGAAAGCTTTTATTCTGGTTTCACCCTTGGGACCCATATACCGATGTTTTTGGACAATGCAGGTATCCTGTCATCTTGTAAAACTTGTTTTGAGGAACAACGCTCTAACTACGTTGCGTGGGATTGAGAACTTGAAGTCACTCGAAGGCCTTGATGTTTCCTACAATATTATTTCAAACTTTTCAGAATTAGAGTTTCTTTGGGGTCTTTCACTACTGAAAGATTTGTGGCTGGAAGGAAATCCAGTGTGTTGTGCTCGATGGTACAGGGCACATGTCTTCAGCTACATTGCTCTTCCAGATGATGTAAGTTTTTTCCTTGTTCATGTTTTGGAGATCCTGTAATCGTGTGGAGAAGACAGAATATTCACTATGTCGGTTTGTGCTTGATTTGTAATGCTTCTTGTGTTGTACGGCTTTTCAGCTGAAGCTAGATGGAAGACAGATAGGAACTAGAGAATTTTGGAAGAGGCAAATCATTGTAGCCCATAGGCAAAGTGAGCCTGCCAGCTACGGATTCTATTATCCAGCTAGAGAGGAAGATAATGAAGAAGGAAGCTGTAATAGAAAAAAGGTAAGCAGCCGCAAGTCCATTTACAATATACTTACACACATATATATTATCTGCTCTTGCTTGTAGCGACCTTTTTACCTGCGTGAGAGTGCATTCGGAAAAATGAAAAAAGGAAAGAAAAAGAAACTCAAGCCAGTTAATTGGGCATAGAGTGTGACTTCTGGAGAACGTTGTGAGCCATGCACATGTTGCATTCAGCTTCTCTATTTGTGGTTTTCAGTATCTTGGCTTGTTTTGTTTGATATATAATTGCTGAAAGCTTATTATTCTATTTTAACCTTTAACAGAAAAAGATCTGCCGTCTCGCTTCTATTGATAAGGAGGAAGAGAGCACCTACGTGAATTCTGACCAAGAGTCAGCTTCATGTGATCACGAGAACAAAGAGAATTTAAAGTGTGATCAAGAGGCCGATATATTTGGTCTTATAAGGAAAGTTGAAAATCTGAAGAAAGAACGTTCTGTTTTGTGGTTGCGAGAGTTTAAGGAGTGGATGGATCATTCATCAGGGGATGTTGCAGATGTCAGCAAAGACAACTGGGGTATCAATATGGAAAAGTACTATACAAAGACTAGAGAAATCCCAAGGCAGCATGGTGGTACACCAAGACATGCATCCAGGTCTTTACGAGCTTCAAGAGATAAAAGCCATAGGAAAAGTTTAGAATGCAATGGTTCAAATGTGGATCATAAAACCGGTATGGATGATATGAAGTACGTTGAAGGTAAAGAGACACAAAAGATAACTGATGAAATCTCTTCATTAGGCCTTCGAAGTACAGATCAAAATCAGACTTATAAGGAACTTTTAGAGGAGGAGAGGGAAACTGCGTCAGTTGAAGCAAACAACCTGTTTACTACAGCAGCTGCCAGGGAGAAGTCAGCTGAAAATGGAAATATGTCAACATTGGATATGATAGGATCATTTTCATCATCAACATATCCTGGGTCACCCCCTCATTATCAGAAAGATGTCTTATATCAACGTCATAACTTGGTGGAAGAAATCTTGCAACTGTCTGCAGATTCTTATTCAGTGGCATCATCTGATAGTACAAGCAGCTGCAGTGAAGATGATGACTATGACTCTGAGTCTGAGTATTCGAATCATGAAGACGGTCGGTTGAGAGATCTTCTTAATGTGAATAGACTAGGGGAGGAGTTTTCAGGATGTGAACCAAAAGTAACAAGCTCTCATGATTCTCAACCGGAGAATGGTAGCATAATAAAAACTTTGAGGACTGGTGAATCGATGATGGAGAATACCACAAACTTTCTTTCTGAATTGCATAATGGTGAACTTGATTCTGGTGTTAATCAGATTTACCATTTGGTTGAGACAAGGAAAAGCAAAAGGAAACCTATAAAAAGATTTGTTTCCTTTCAGAAAGAGGAAAGTTGCATTACTAAGGGAGAGACATCTCCCAGGAGTGATGCAGATATTTGTTTTTTTGGTGAAGATGTGTGTATCTCTGATCATTTTCAGGAAAGTTCCCTGTCAACGGTTTGCAGTAGTAGTAATAGCAATATTAGATATTTGGGGACTGAAAGAACACATGAAGGAAAAGGCGATTTAGTAGAGGAATATTTTTCTGCAAAACTGTCAGATTCCAGTTCTCAAGAAACTTGTAGGACTTACATGAGTTGTGATTTTATACTTCAGAAAGGTTCCACGTACAAGCAACAGTGAGTTTTTGTTCCACTTGCATGGTTGTAGTTTATAGGTAAAAGGATAGTAATGTGAGTCCCTTTCAATAGGTTTATACACTAGTTTCATATTTGATTCTTGACTTGCTGAGGGAAAAGAGATGTCATCCTTTTCTAGTATTGCTAGACTTTCTTAATATTGAATCGAATTGATAGCATTAGATTTAGATGCTTTGGACTTCCTTAAAGTGGGTGATGCGTGTAAAATCTTTTCGTTTTTACTTTATATAACTGCATAGCTAGTTGAGAAGCAACATCTTACTAGGATGCTATCTCTTCCCTTCTGACAATATTCTGAAATACAGGGAAGTAGTGTTGCTGCTGAGTAGCCTAGACAAGCTGTACGTGCTACTCGTGGGTGTGTCTACTGATTATCAAGGTTAGACTAATCAACTGTCTTTCTCTGCCTATCACGTCATAGGTTTTGCTGGTGCTGAGTTCTTAATGGCGTGTCTGCAGGGAGCACCTTAAGTGTACTGTGTTCCCATGGAATCAAGGATTTACAAGACGTTTCAGTTGGTCTAGGACTTCAGCTTGTGAGGTTAGTCTTTTTCTGGTTCGGTTTTGTAGATTTGATTTCATGTCCATGTCCCTGAACCTTATTCTTTCCTTCTGGGTAGGCTACGCTTTTGTGAGGATAAAGAATACATTTTTGTAACAAAGTGCATTGAGAAAACAACAGAATTACTCAATATCTTACAAGTTTTCGATTCTCAGGCTAAAGAATTTAAATGTTCTCTGAAAAGGTAATCTAACTTTCAAACCAGAGTCGGCTCAGTAAATTTTTACAGTCATAATTTTTCTTCCATGTTAATGGCAGTCTGGAGAATATTCAGGTGGACTTGTTTGAGAAAGAACTATGCGGAGGTTTGAAGCTGAGCATATTCCAGTACAACGTTCTCCTTTTTCACAGCAACACTCTTGAAGGTATATTCTCTCTTGCATAACTATGAAATCCTAGATGAATAAAAAAATGGTTTAACTCAAATCTCCATCTTCTCCCCTTAAGCCACACGTGAAAGTGTATTCTCTATTGATAATTCTGCAGACCTGTGGTTGAGCTAAATCGGTTACTCATGTTCCCGTTGGTAACCTGGCAGTATAGGATTCATATTCACAATAAGTTATGTCCCCTTCATCTCTATTTCTCAGGTTTGATTACATGTCATCGAGAACATTACCAGAGTGAGTCTTTTGGGTCCCCTGTTTCACTTAAATGTTCCGAGTGAAGTGCACTCTGCAGCATGAAACATGAAGCAGCAGTTTCTTTACTATTTATCTTCACTGCGTCCAAAACATCTTAATCAAGCTGTCTTCACTGATGGATTACAATGATTGTTGTGTTTTTTTTGGCTCTTTTAAAATTGCACAGACGTGTGGCTTTTGCGGTCGCTGTTTGTTGCTGGTGGACATCTTTTTATATGCAATGAGGACTTCACACAACTTAGTTCTCGAATAGCAGAGACTTCTTCTCCTTATTTCTTGCTTGATTCATGCTGCTCCATTTCCGACATATCTGAAACAGTAATAAGCTTCTTCATTCATCTGAGATTTTAAAAAATTTTGCACATGAGATGAGATGTCAACTTTATGAAATTGAATGTTGTCCTTGTCCAGATCGTTGAATCGCAAGGAAGTGTTGTGTCACTGAAGATCAAGGAGAATAGAAGAGTGGATTCAGTTACATGGAAGCTCAAGTGGTGCAGCATTAAAAATGCACTCAAGTTTGTGGCTTTGCTCAAAGCTCTTCACCCTGATTCACCACAATGGCCGTTGGATGTAAGGTACAAGAGATAAGTCTTCGTTTGCCTTTTTTTTGTTTTGTTTTAACCTGTCACTTTCTCTATCTAGTTATGTATATACAACACACACGTACATTGTTCATATTCATTTGATTCAATTTGTTTATGGGTTAGAATCATCTCTTTAATCCCTTCTTGTGTGTTTTGAGCCCTTCTTCCCATTTTTAAAACATAGTTGATTTGATTTGGAGTATTTGGAACGTGAACATCTTGGAGTCTATACATAGTAACAAACATTGGGGTTGGGGAATAAAATTTAAACAACCGGTATTTGTACACGCAGACATAATTTGAAACCGCTCTAATTATACACTTTTTGGTTGAGAATAACGAACAAAGAAACATGTCTTGACTTGATATGTTAGCTTGTTCGTTAGCAGCTGAACTGATCTCGCTTTGTTCGGACAAGTTCCAGCGGTAATCTCTCCAGTGCCATCTGAAAAGTCTCACATGAATTATTTACCATACGATCCAAATCATAGTAATTGACGAAAAAGCCAGAAAGAAAGAGAGATTCTTCTTTCTCACCCATAGTCTTGGAGCCATTGGATCAGATTTCGGTTGTGCTTTGGCTAGCTTCGACTTGAAACTTATGGTGATGCATACCTTGAACTCCACTGAGAAGGGACTGTTCCACAAACACAATGATCATAGTTCCATCAGTTCATAGTATAAACAGATTACAGTCATTTTAGAACATGCCAAGCAGAGAAACTTACCCTGCGAAAACGGACGGACACATCAGAAGCCGAGGAAGTAAAACGTAAATGGGTAGAGTCATGTTACGGCACACATCTCCGTCTGCAATCTGAACATGAGACGAGAAGAAGAATTTGTCTAATCTCTTAGCAAGCATTTTGATGTTACAACATAAACAAACTAAACGGTCATAGTTAACCTGAGTAGACTGAATCAGAGAGGTCTCAGTAACAATTCTCTCCCCCACAATTATTGACTCAACACGGAGTAAGTGAATGTCGATAGAAGTAATAGGAACCGAAGATGCTTCCACTGTTAACTCGCCACTGAGTGGATCCTGCAAAGAGCATTGGGTGGCTATTTTCCCGGTAACTCGGAAACCACCTTGTGAGATCAACAGTCCTATTAGGTCTCTCACTAACAGATCAGGAAATCGGCAAAATCTCCAAAGTCGAGTCAAGATGTTGGAAGAACAAACCTGTTTTAATCTCGGGAAGTAACGGATGTCTCTGAGTGTCTTGAGTAATGTAGAAAATTACCATTTCTGGAGGAATTGGCCGCTCAGGAAGATCAACTTTTAACAAAAAAAAAAAAGCCAAATAAAAACATCACAAACAATTCGAATTTGTCCGAAAAAGCATCAATGAAGTCAAGAAAAAGCACCTCTACCACTCTCAATTATAAACTCCATTGCTGCAGATAGCGGTTTCTGCAAGTATCCTCGCGGTATATCTGCAGTTAGTAGATACTGTCACAGATTTTTGCATCAAAATTTTCAATTCTCAGATGAAAACCTAATCCTTTTCAAAAAAAGAATATCAAAATACTGACTTGGATGTTGATATTTGTTCCATGAAATGTCTCATAGAATTTTTCTACAATGCGTTCCCCATCCTCCTTCAGGTTTACAGAGAATGGTATCTACAGCAACAAACACAACTCTACAGCTCAAGTTTCAATATTTGGAGTTTACTAATAGTAGAAAACCAATTTCTCAATGGGGGCAGTGTATTTACCTCTGTAGTGCCAGAAGCGATTTTCCCAGAAGATCTAACTTCGATCGTCTTTTTTCTGTGGCCATGTCCAATAAACGAGGCAGGAAAGTCGAAGTTTTTATTTGCTTAAGCTTGAGTAATTTGAAATCGAGGAATCAATTCAAAAAAATCCAAAATAAACAAGACCCGAACAAAGAGACAATGCTTACACGATGTGGATGGGTTTGATGACTCCATAGAAAGACTCTATAACTCCAGCTGATCCTCCACGAACCTGAGAAAACTCGGAGGAGGAAGAGATTTAAGTCGAAATTGAATTTCCAGAGATTGAAACAAGGCTAAATCGAGAATCTGAGACCTGCAAGTTGACCGATCCATTGACGGATAAACGTATTCCTTGGTGGGATATCGAAGTAGGAGATTTTATCACAATTTTTCCTTCCACTGGTTCCTGAGTAAATTCAAACACCCGAGATTTCAAATTCGTCTTCATATCGTAATCATAAGGAAGAGATTCGATTCGAGACATACGGAAGAGCGATAGATACGATTTGATCGAGAGAGTTTGACATTCACCGTCGTCGCCATTGAAACACCGAAGTGAGCTGCCGCAGAAGTAGCAGCATCGGCTTTGTGGTTATTTCCATGGCGGAGTAAATGAAACGGCAAGAAGTTCTCTCTGGGAAAAGACAAACAGCATGGTGTCTCTACGTGAGACTTTTAGAAAGACGAAGTGTTAATAAAACGACAAGCAGTTATTAGTGTCTGAAAATGGGAAACAGCATGAAGTGTAGTTTAAGGCGATCTAATTGGAAAAAAAAAAAAAAAAACTCTCCAGAGGAGACGTTAAACAGAGTAGTACACTTTCTTTCCTGTCACAGCTAGAGATGATCTCAGAGAGAAAGCTTAGATTCTAATTTCAGAGAAGATGTGGACGAAAGGGGAATTAGTGTGGGTGAGCTTGAACCTTTCAGATACATGGATTCCGGGTCGGATTCTGGATCCATCCGAACCGTTAGGAATTCTGGTTTCGTTCTTCGACCTAATGGCGCCGCGATACGTTCCAAAACCATGTCTCCGAAGCTTCGAGCGCGATTTCGGAACCTTGATTTCAGATTCATGGAGTTTCCGACGGTTTGTGAACCAAGCTCTGCGAGCCCATTTTTGGAATATCTCGTTTGGGCTTTGGTGTTCTTGCCAGCCGCTTATTGATTCGCCCTACTTCGACAGAGAAAACTCTCTTCCTTTGATTCCTCTGACTTCAGATTCGGCTCTGGGTTTTGTTCGAGATATGGCCATTTCTCTACGGGTGCCTCTCCGGAGATTAGCTGAGACCAACAGTTGGAGCTCTCAGATCCTTAGTTTTCGGCGTTACACTGTTGATTTTAAGCGCTCAGAATCTGTCTACGATGAAATCAGAGAAAGTAAGTGTGGAATTCTGCTTTCTGGGTTTACTACTTTTCTTGTTCTTGTGCTTGTTCTTGTGCTATGCTCAGTTTAATTAGGAAAGAGAACCCATTTAGTGTTCTTTATATGCTTTAGAACTGTTCGAGGCAGATTTCTGATGCTGTTTAGTTTGATTAGTTTTAGAGGAACTTAAAGAAGCCAAATTTGAGTGTTAATGTATATGCTCTGTTCACTCTAGACCATGGCGAAGTATTAATACACAGACATTGCTATGATTTGTATTCTCAAATAATTCTGTCACTATGTGTACAGGTGCAAAGCTAATGGATCGCTCAGAAGAACCAGACTGGTGTCTCGATCCCTCAAACAAAATGGACTGCATCGACCTGGTTTCTATGTTTCCTGAGACAGCGGTTGCAGATGTGGAAAACAGTAGAGATTTGAGTCTTAGTGATCCACTGCTGAAGGATATCCCTTGTTGTTCTTCTCCTTCTTTTGAGCAGCCTGTTGATAAAGTAGCTCAGATTTGCACATGGAATACGAGGAAACTTGTAGCAAACTCTGATTCTAGCATCATGAAAGCTTGTGAAACCATGGCTCGAACAGCTGATCATGAGGATGATGGTCACCGGTCAAAGAGAAAAGAATGCTGTCAAGTTGAGCAGAGAATCTGCTTACTGAATTCACTACCCCATATCGAAGATATAATAGAGGAAGATACCACTTCGGTTGCTTCCCCAAAAGTTGGTGTATCAGAAGCACCTGCTGATGATATGATTGAAACTCATGATGACATCATTGGTTCGAATGATAGAACTGTGACATCCGCAAAACAATTGTCATCCTTGCTTGATGCGAGTAAAGACCAGGCTTTTCTGGCAAAGCCTGTTTCTTTTGTTGTTCTGGAAGCCTGCAAGAATCTAGCTTGTTCAGTGAAAGAAACATATGCTAACCCAAGTAACAAGCTTGATAGCTCTATGATCAGTGCCAAGACCTTGGATGAGGAATCGTCAGATAAGAATACTTTTAATGGAACACATGAAAACTGCTCTGCCGATGCATTGGAGTCGCAAATTGTGGAGGTAGGACAGGTTTCACTACATATTACCGGCTCTTCAAACAAAAAATTCAGTTCTGATGATGTAGGCATTGCACAGGCAGAACAATTACAATATTTGGAAGCTGCAGCAACTGTTGAAAACCAGATGAGAGCAGTTGATAATGTCAGATCCATTGGGGTCAAAAGGAAAGCGAGTCAAGACAAAGCATCTGCAGTTAACTCCAAGAGAAAGAAGAAAGCAGGCCAACAATCTATATCTACTGATAAACCGCTGAACCTACACCTGATGAAAGATATGCGGCATGCTGATCCAAAGTGTTTGCGAATGAAGTTCTTGAGTAGACATGGGAATCTCCCATCCAAATCAGAACTGTTGAAGAGATTCAGCGTGTTTGGGAAAATAGATGTTTCAAGAACTGATGTAAACCCAGAGGAAAGCTCTGCCAAAATAGTATTCCTGCAGAGCATAGACGCAGTGACGGCTTATCAATTTGCAAGGAGCAAAAAGTTTACACTAGGACGGTGTAAGGTTATATACCGGCTTGACCCCTTTGAGGAAGACAATGAAGTAAACAAAGTTCCGGTGTCTCAGAAGCCTCAAACGTATGTTCCGTCACCAAGATCATGTCTCAAGAAACATGGTTGGGTAGATAAAGAAGAGGGAAGAAGGAATCTGAAGGTGAAATTTCAAATGGAGACTAACTGATGATTACCAACATCTCAATAGTTGTGTGCATAGCTTATGTCTCTCTCATGGTAATCTCCTTGTAAAGTAGCTAAGGTCTATACCTAACGTAGAACTTAAGAGGTTTTTTTCGCCCTGATGCTTGTAGAATCTTGGCTTGTTTCGTATCCGAGATGACATAGTTTGCACATAAATACATAAAATAGCTTTGAAGATGAATGTGACTAGTCTAGGATTCCCACTATTCTACTTTAAATTATTTTTCTGATAAGAAATTTGGGAACTCAACGAAGAAGAAGAAAGAACAAGTTGAAAAGGTTGTAGCAAGCTGTGAATCTGGCAAGTCCAAAAGCAAAAGTTTACAGTACGGCCAAAAGCAAAAGTTTACAGTACGGGCAAAAGCAAAAGTTTACAGTAAGGCGGGTCGCTTCCATGAATGGTCTTCTTGATGGTTGTTGGATTCACTAGGTCGTTTGCACTCGCATTTCTTGCAAACAGTGTTTCTCCTATAGTTTAAGAAGTCGCATCTGCATAAAATACAGATAAAGACAAGGGAAGAAGAGTGTTTGGTTTAGGATATGAAAATAACAAATTACTAAATTAGAGATCGGGAAAGAGAGACGCACGAGGGACATTCCCATTCTCCAGGCTCCAGTTGCCTCTTGGGACGTTGTTCCCGACACTGTTTACACAGTTTGTTGCTAGAAAAGTTCATGAACCCACACCTGAAAATATACACAAAGTGGTACGATTAATTCAGAGCAATCAATCAAACACAAGAACTTTAAAGAAAAGATTTTAAAGCTTCCAGTCTTTAGCAGACGGATCATAAACACAAAGAGATAAGCGCAAAGAAGATAGTTCAGAGGCAGGTAAGGGAAACTAACCCAGAGCAGTTCCAGTCTCCTTTTTTCATTTCAACATTCTCCATTGAAGCTCTCTTTGGTCCCTTTGCTGTGCATTTCAGACAGCTCTGGTTTCTTGAGAAGTTTGAGAAATTGCACCTGTGGAATCAGCAACGAATAACCAATGAGGGTATGTCATAAAAGTCTTTAAGACTTTTGATTCCGAGAAAAAAAAAGGAAATTGTCAGATATAGACGTACTCAGTACATAGCCAGTCTCCTTCCTTAACAACAGCAGCAACGGATCGTCTGTCGGCAACTTCGTTGCACTCTCTGCATCTTTCATTTCTGGCAAAATTTAGAAAGTCGCATCTGTAGAGGCATGCAGAGGCAGGAAACACAAAACCATGTCAGAAATTTACAGAAAGAACACTAATTACTCAAAGCAATATTTAACCTCTTTAACCAAAGCAGTTGAAAACATTATCGGATAGATCTTGAAGATTCAGTGAATCTTGGCAACCTCAGATACGATATGTTCTAGAAGTTATGAAAGAGCTTAGGAAACTAATATTTGATTTAAAATATATAAAAGGGTTCCTCCAGTTTCTCCAGAGACATGGCGAAAAAGCTAATCATTTGCGAAATCACTTACTTGGGACAAGCCCAATCTGCATTGTACTGAGGTCGAACACGTTGAGAAGGCTCATCATTCCTCGATTTAAAAACCCTCTCCTTCGGAGGCAAAGATTCCTTGGAAGCAGGTTTTGGCAAGACAGGGTTAAGAGGCTTCTCACTGAACTCAACCAACTCTAAAAGAAGTCTTCTTGCAGACTCATGAACAAGTTCTCTACCTGGTGGAATTTTCCCTCGAGAGATAACAACCGAATCAAGCGCATTGAACAATAACAAACGCATAACATCAACGGTGCGAGCATCAGCTTCTGAGTCCTTAAGTATCACATAAGCTCTATCACACGAGCTACGAAGCTCACAAGAACCACAAACCTAAATCAAAAGAAACATTTCTTATCGGTAAGATCTCTCTATTTCAAGGTTTAAACAATCCACAGATAAAACAACATGTGTTCATACATCTCCTTCGTCTAATCGAACATGGGCTCGGATCCTTTTGGAGGAATTAACAGTTTTTCGGAAGAGATTAGGGCATCCACGCTCCACGAGAGCTTGTATATCTCCCGATGATAAGGATCTGCATAAGAAGAGCAATAACAATCAGTGATATGAAAATTGAAGATGAGAGATTTCAGAAATTATACCTGAGAACGTCGTATCTATCGCGAGCGAAGCTGAGACAAGCATCCTTAACTAGATTCATTTCCTGGTAAACCGTATCATCTTCGATGTCTTTTGTGAAATATCCCTTCGTCTTCAAGCGATCGACGAAATTTATCCACTCTGGCCATGGATGCGGAGACGGAGACGGTGAATCCGAATCCACGGTGGCTGCTGCGGCGGCGGTGGCGTCACTGGAGAGGCATCGGAAGCGGAGAGAAACAGAGGGAAAACGATTAAAAGAGAGGGGAAACGAGGGTTTGTGAGGTCGGAAAATGGAATTTCCGACGAGGAAGATTCTGGAAGACGACATTTTTTTTCTCTCTCCGGTAAGATCCCACCAGAGATTGGAGGTTTTAGAAGGGTTTAGCCCGGCGAATGAGTGGACAAAGAGAGGGACTTTCAAGTTTTTGACTATTTGCAATCTGACCTCATATTTGGTAAGGGTATCTTTTGTTACCCTTTAATTAATAAATTTCTATTTGCACCCTAAAATTTCTCACAATCCTCTATTTTTTCTTGGGAAAAACCGACCAATTCATTACACAACAAAGTTACAAACTATGAAACTATGCATTATGGTTAGAATCCGGTCATGAACTCTAGTGATGTACAATTTCTACAAACTACTTTAATTTTTTTTTGGTTAAAACATAATTTAACACTAACGCTAACGCTGTTGATTTTCTAGTCCTAAAACTCTAGTAATAATATCAAAATTGAATTAAATCACTAGCATGGTATTTTTTTATATATCAATGGTATTTTTATTTAGACATAAAGGAAATGCAATGTTCATTCAATCCTCGGAAAGAATGGCTAAATTGCCTGTTTGGTTTGAAAATCATTTATAAATTAACCCACACACTGAATAATACTTCTCTCCTATTTTCAAACTAAAAAAGTTTTTTTGAAGTTCGTATGAATATTTATTTTTGGTTATTTACTTTAGTAGACCATGAAAACAAGATATTTGCACATAACAAAGAAATCTCGAACTATCTCGACTCGAGGCAAACACACGCAACGCAGCACACAAAACAAAAAAAAAACTTTTGCATTTCGACTAGGATTTAGGGTCTCTGTCTCCCTCTCTCTCTTATCCAATGCAGCCGAAGCGTCGTCATTTGATGGCGTCTCAAGCTTCGAGCCTCTGGGTGCTTCTTGGTTTAGGCATAGCTGGGATTCTACTAGTTACGAAGAAGCTGAGAAAGAGAGTGAGTGAAGATTTCGGTGCCTTCATCGAGAAGCTTCTTTTGCTTCCTCCTCCTCAGCCCGCTCCTCCGAAAGCTCCTCATCCTCTCACCGGCCTCTCCTTTGCCGTCTCAGACGTGTAAGTTATCTCTTTACTGTTGGTTTCTACTGTATCCATCTAAAGCAACCCCATAAGTATGATGTGCAATTTCAAAATGGTATAAGCAGAATGTAAAACTGTCCCGGGCATTTGAAAGTCTTACAAAGTTTGAATCTTTACCATTGATATCATAAAGTCTGGATTAAAGTTTATATTTTGGAAAACCAGCCTGACTGGTCCATGGAATCTACTTATGACATCTCGAAGATGTTACTGGATGTATCTGTCTTTCTTTATTGCATATATTTCTCAAATCTCTTCCAATGAACTTTTGGATTTAGTTTTTCCTCTGTTCTTTTTTTTTTTCTGGCAGATTTGATGTTAAAAGCTATGTTTCTGGTTTTGGTCATCCAGACTGGGTTAGGACACATGACGCTGCTGCTTCAACATCTCCCGTGGTTTCAGTTCTTGTTGAAGGTGGAGCTACATGTGTTGGGAAGACTATAGTTGATGAATTTGCCTTTAGGTTTGTCTTGGTTTTCCATACACTATGTATTGTCCCATGTCTGAGTTCTGATATATGTTTGATCTGATTCCGGTGTTTGCGCGTTTTTGTTTCCTCAGTATGAGTGGAGAAACTAAGCATTATGATACACCCACGAATCCTGCTGCTCCTGCTCGTATCCCTGGTGGCGCTTGCAGTTGCAGCTAATCTTGTAGATTTTGCTTTAGGTTAGTGTAAACGACACTCTTATTTCAATTTTAGGACAATAAGACATGAGGCATCCATAATTCCTGGTAACAAACTATTTGATCAGCTCTTTCCTGCAGGAAGTCTTTTGCATCTGTAAGATCCCCAATCCTTTGCTTCTAGTTTCTGCTTCCATGGTTTTAGGAATCTAACTTGAATTTTTGCAGGCATTGACACGGTTGGTGGGGTAAGAGTCCCTGCTGGATATTGTGGCGTTTTGGGATTCAGATCATCGCAAGGGATTGTTTCAAAAAATGGAATCATACCTGTGTCTCCTAGTCTTGATGCTGTTGGTATGGATACATAGATAGAATCTTGATTTTCTTTTTTGTTGGTAGGGATGATTGGGATCTGATATGGACTGAGACTAGAGTCTAAATCATTGTGTTACGAAAGATCTTTGTCCATATGACTAATCAACTTCTATTATATGGTTCTATGACCAGTGGCATCAATTCTGATAAATAAATATTGTCTCTCTTCAGGATGGTTTGCTCGAGATCCAAACACACTACGCCGTGTTGGCCATGCAATCTTGCAACTTCCATTTGCCACTCAACGGAATCCGAGACAAATCATATTAGCTGATGACTTCTTTCAGTTGTAGAAGATTCCTGTGGACCGGATTACACAAGTGGTGATCAAATCAGCTGAGAAGCTTTTTGGAAGTACGTGCTCTGCTCTTCTTAACAATCTTCTGTCTCTAAGATTTCTCCTGGTTGTAAAAACATTATCCTTTCTTATCGTTTTCAAGGACAATTGCTTAAGCATGAGAACCTGGAGAAATATTTTGAGGCTAAAGTTCCTAGCTTGAAACCAAGCATTCAAAGAGAAACAATGGCAGAAAGCAATTGGGTTATACTCAGAAGCTATAAAGCTAAATGACAAGAATGGTACCTATTACAGTAACAGAGCTGCTGCATACCTTG
>OVAY01002466.1:0-17560 GCA_900406395.1 Kernera saxatilis | reverse complement strand
GCTCTTTTCAATGACATCCGACAAGTCTCCAGGACCGTACGGTTTTACTTCAGAGTTTGTCAAGAAATCTTGTAATATCCTTGGATCAGAACTCCTTGCTTCAGTCAAAGAATTATTCCGGTCTGTCTTCCTTCTGTCTTCAGTCAACGTCACTACACTGTCTTCAGTCAATATCCTTGGATCAGAATTCCTTGCTTCAGTCAAATATCCATTGTTGTTCAACATTGTATAAGCTCACCAGTCGCATTTTGGCATACCGTTTAAAACATATTCTTCCACGGTTTATTTTGCCAAAGCACATGGCTTTTGTGAAAGACCGTCTTCTCTTGGAGAACGTTCTTCTAGCTACGGAAATCACTCAAGGTTATCATAGAGATCTTCAGCCAAGTAGAATCATGCTCAAAATGGATATTTCAAAGGCTTTCGACACAATTCGTTGAAACTTCGTCCTAGCGGCACTAAGAGCTTCTAGTTCACCTGTTGTTTTTATACAAGCATAAATGGAGCGATCTCGGGTTCTTTCAAAGGGAAGAGAGGCTTGTGCCAAGAAAATCCTCTCTCTCCTATTCTATTTGTCATATCCATGAAATATCTCTCAATTATGCTTCACAAGGTAGCCGTAGGAAGACTATTCCATTACCATATGATGTGTAAAGATCACTTCCTTACCCATCTACCATTTGTGGATGACTTGTTGATCTTTTTAGATGCAAGCATTCCTTACCACGATTACAATCTACAAGTCTTCCTTACAACAGTTACAATCTCTTCAACTTGAGGTACTCCTCTTTGGCACTTGGATGGGCAAGACAGACTATATTTTTTTCTCCAAGCTCACTTGGAATGCTACCAGGCCTTCCCGACCTATTGCCCCCTTGGGCATGTTTGGTTTGGCACAAGAATCACATCATAGAGTTAGTGTTTGTTACTTGGCTGTTTGTTCTCAATCGTAACCCAACACTTGACCGTCTTATAGCATGGGGTTTAGATCCAGATCCTACATGCATTCTTTGTGGTGCTGCAAATGAGTTTCATGATCATCATAATTTTACTTGTTTTTATTCGGCAACAATATGAAGATATGATGTCTCCAACCTCCACCTTCATGGAACTCCTCTGTTATGGGACTAAATTATAGTGTGGTTACCGACTGCATTTAATGAAAAAAACATAAATAAATTTCGATAGTGCTTAGTACTAACCGAAATCCGAAAGATAATTAACCTTTTTAAGTATTAAAAAAATTATGGAAGAACACTTAAAGAAATTTAGGAGACACTTGAGAGAACTTATGAATATAGAGCAGTCTTTTTATTCACCTTTTCAACTCTTTTAACTTGTTATAAATGAGAGAGAAAGAAGTTACTTATAGGCTCGAAAACTACAAAATATCTTACAAACATTTATCTAATCTCTAGAACACTCTATCTAGATATTTCACTCACAAATATCTAGATTTTCATACGCTAATATCTAGAAAATTAAGTAGTAGACTTCTCTAGAGAGCCTTAAGGAGGTGATAACCTTTCTAGAGCATTTCTAAAATCTTTATAGAACTTGGGCCTAATCTTGGGTTTGGTCCAATATTTAAGAATAATTACAACATGGAATCAAAATTAAGCTTGATCCAAAATCAAATTTAATTTCAATACTCCCTCTTAAACTTGATTTTGTTCACTATATGAGCTTCGACCACAAAAGCTGGAATCGGTCATTTGGTAGTGAAGATGCTTGTTTTGTCGGTCTCGATTTGATCCTCCACTAGTAGTGATCTTATATGACTTAAAATTTCACCATAGTCTTCCCCAGACTTCTGAGAGAATCTCCAAACAACCAACCTTGGTTTAAACCTTTAAATGCTCTTATCAACTTTCCGTATAATTCAATTCTTCCTTTTACAAGAAGCAGGTTGAATATCCTAAGGTTTCTGAACCAAATTCAAAGTTTCATTTTTCATGAGAGCATTCATTTCCTCCTTGTTTCCTTTCTCCCACTCTCTAACTGTTTTTGCTTTATCATAACATAATGGCTCATCGACATTCAATTGAGCTGTAAGGAAGCATGAATAGGTAGTAACAAACCTTTCATCCCTGAATCGAGCAGGTATAACAATGTTCCTTTTTAGCCGTTGATTAGCCATCAAACCATGATCTTGTTCCTCAGCTTCTTCTTGGTTAGTGCTCTTCCTTTCACCATGCATATCCTTTTCAGAACTTCCACTCTCACTTGGCATTTGAAGAATTGGTTCATCAATTTTGGAGGAATCCCCACCTTCATGTTTGACTAAGACTTGAGGTGGCCCATAATATGAAAAAACTTCGTCAAAGACAACATCACGAGAAACGATGTACTTGTGTGTCTCTGGACCATACACATCCAGCCCTTCATTTGTTTATCATATCTGAGACAGATGCATTCCATCGCCTTTACCTCATACTTGGTTCTTTGAGAGTCGAATACATAGACGTAGAAGAGTTACTCAAATATCGTGAGATGTTTCACTATTGGCTTATTCCTATAAACCATCTCATTAGGATGATGAATATAGAACACTCTTTTACAGAACATTCTTTTAATTCACTTGTTCAACTTTTTCTACTTGTTACAAATGAGAGAGGAATGAACTATTTAAAAGTTCCAAATAGTTCTAGATTTTCTACACTGATATCTAGAAAACTAATAGACCTCTATTAGTAAGCTTTAAGGGGGTGATAACCTTTCTAGAGCATTTCTAGAATTTTTCTAGATCTTGGGCTTGGTCCAATTAAGAATAATTTGAGTATGAACCCAAAATTAAACTTGACCAAAAATTAAGTTTAATTTCAACAAAATCAAAACAGGTAGCCCTTCTTCTGATCTGGCAGTCCTCCATCTATGTGATTTGGAGAGGCAGTAATCGGTGTCTACATCAAGGTATAACTCTTCCTCCGCCAGGCTTCTCAAAGAAAATCGAAAAGTTGTTTTGGAATAGGGCACTATCTCTCCACAAACTTGGATACACCCTTAGCACATTTTACTCTCCATTGTTGTAGGTTTCAGGTTTCCGGTTATCATACGGTGTTGTTGGACCATATCGATTCATATCCTCCACATTTATTCGTTGAACGTTTCAAGGCCTTTCTAATATTGTTGGTCTATCTGTCCTTCAACGCCGGTTTCTTTTTTTTTTGTCGGTTTTTGTATCGTTGGTCGCCGGCGGTTTCATTTTTTCTTCTCCACCCATTTGTATATTTTCTTTTTCTCTCAATTAGTAGAAAAATTAAAAAAAAATTAAACCAATGAAAACCTTTTAATAAAAAATAAATATATGCGGAAAGATTTATGTTTGAGAGATTGTAGACGTTTTCTTATCCGATCATACAGTAAATCATGAATTGCTGATTTCATATGTATTCTTCCCAAATAAATGGTTACCAAAATTATGATGATAAAATCCATATTTAAAACTCTAATTGCGCACCAAATTAATATTGAAATAGCATTAGGTTCAAACAAATTATTACAAACATTGAAATAACAAACAACATAAAAATATCATTCTCTGAAAAAAAATGATCCCAATTATTTAATAAAACTTTATCTTAAATATCTAAATTGATCAGTCATGGCGTTTATTATGGTTCGCATGAGGAAAAGACGATGACGTTGATGCATCATTTCTTCCACGGCTGTTTGCAGCAACCTCACACAGTTTCTCATAAAACTGCTCAAAACTCTCCAACAGCTGCTTCACCTCTTCGTTGTCCTTTGGATCAGCTTTCCACCACGCGTCATTCTCCACTAGTAACGATGTTGTGAAAGCCGACGCCGCCTTCTTTCCTCTCTCTTCCTCTGCCTCTGCTTCCTCCATCAGATTGCTGACCCTTTTGCAGAGTTCGTCCACCTTCACTTTGTTGAGAGCATCCACGAGCGACGATGCTGACGAGCCTTCACCGTTAATCTGTGGGTGATCTCCATTAAGAAACCGCTCCGCCACCGCTTCGAAGGACGGAGTGCCGAATGTGTACGGTTTTCCGGCATCAGAGTATATGAGAAATCCGACGTCAGCACCGCAGAGAATGGAGAGTTCAGTGAGCTTAGTGTAGATTCCTGATCTACGTTTGGAAAGTGTGACCATTCTATTATCATCTTTCTCTATTTTTTGTATGTTTATTTTTTGTTTTCCTTTACTTTTATTTTCTCTCATTTTTTGTGACAAAAAAGAACTTGGAACTACCCAAAAAAGAAGAGATTTTTAGAATTAAGAATGAGTTTTTCCTTATTTTAGCTATAAGGAATATGTTTTTTTTTTTTGTGAATGCTAGATTGGGATTTTAAAGATGGAATAAATTTTATTTTTGGAATTTTTTTTTGAAGTGTGACTGAGAGTTAATGTCCTATTTGACTAATTTAATCACAAGATGCAGTCAAATATGTAATTTATGATAGTCAAATATGACATAATTCTCGGTCAAAATACAAAAAAAGAAGATAAAACTTCCATTATTTTCATATATGACAAATTTTCATATAATATAATAACTACTATTATTTTTTTCATTTATAAAAACATAATCTGGCATTCACAAAAACAAAAACATATCCCTAAAGCTAAAACTAAAACAAAAACACATTCTTTTTCTCTTTTTTTTCTTGGTAATTTCAAAAAAAAATTTCTTTGCCAAAAATGAGAGAAATAAAACTAAAAGAAAATAAAAAATAAACATACAAAAAATAGAAAAATATGAAGACAAAATGGTTATACTCACAAGAAACTGAGTCTAACGAACAATATAATACATAAAGAGGATTGAAAATCTATTTATACACAGTACACTAATTAAATCTAAATCTCTGTTTATAAATAGTACATTAATTAAATATGAATCTTAACGTTTAAAAATTATGATTTTTTTAAATACACAATACAACTACATATATCAATTTCACCGCTGAGAAAAAATTATCAACTTCAGTGGCCGAATAAAAAATTCATAAAATCATAATTATTAATAGACAATTTTGTGGAAGACTAACATAGATTTTTTTGGTAATAATATATGTATATGAAAATTTGTATAAAATAATATTAGTACAATTTTTGAATTTATCAAAAACATTTTGGTTTTGGTTCAAATTTCATAGAGAATGATGTAAGCAAAAAAAAAAAAACAACCACCAAAGAAATGAAAAAAAAAAGATGAATTTTTTTTACATAAATGAGATTACGTTTCTGGAAATAAAATTATTTTTTAATTAAGTAGAAGTTGAAAAAAGTTTTTTTTAAAAAAAAAAAAGAAAGTGTAATTGCATAAAAAAAGTTTAGAGTTTGAAAATATTGACCTTGAATCTATACAAAACAGTTACGAGATGTTAACTATCTATACATAATATCACTTCCAAAATACGCCCCCAAATTTATAGAAAAACTATATAAAACAGAAAACCAAAAAAAAAAAAAAAGAATATAGTTTGAAAATGTTGACCTTGCATCTATACAAAACAGTTACGTCTAATTATTAGAATTCAAATAATTATGAGATGCTTATTACATAACCAAATAGCACTCCCAAAATAGTTCCCCAAATTTTATATAAAATGATGTCATAGGAAAATATAAAAATTTATAGTAGTGGACACGACCCTGATTATTGTAACATGTAAAAGCAAACATACAAGAAAATGCAAAACAATCGAAACGTATCGTCAATAAAAATGGTCTACATTATTAAAATTTTGTATATACCTGAAATACTTTGACATTTTTAATAGACATGTATCGTTTGGTTTCATTTTGATATGTGGATGATCCTTCGATCATTTGACGATGCTAATTTAAAGTTTGTAAAATATAAATCAAGTAAAAATCTAAAGAATATTTATATGTGAATATTGGAAAAATCGGGTTATTTAATACATTAACTAATGACCGTGGTTACAATATGTGTATGAATTATTCAGATTTTCTTGTTTTATATTATCTAAACTAATTTGACTAAATCATATATATTATTGTAACGGAGTTAGTCAAACTATTAAAGAGTATTGAGTTAAATGACAGTGTGCACTTTTAATTAGTTTAAACCTTTTTAACTACATCAAACTAACCAATACGACAACGTCATTTTGATCTACTATATGTCAAATTAAATTTGAGGAAAACAAAGTTGTTTTGTGTAAATATGAGTATTTGAAATGAAACAATAAATATTTCAATGTAAACTTTTCTTGTTTTATTAATAGGGTTATAGCATGTCTTATTGTTGTTTGTGGATTTTGTAAGTGTATGATTTAATTTATTAGATGCAAAGAATTTTGTATGCGCTTCAAATGTTCGCTAAAATTTCTGAATGAGATTATTTCATTATGTTCATGCATTTTCTTAGAAGTTCAATGTTCTGGAGGATACAAAATTTAGTTGCTGCTATAATGGGAAGTTTGAGACACACAATTAAGTTCTTACCTATATTGGAGACAAGACACATATTTTATAAACACAACCGCAAACATTATTTAGGAGCTTACATTCTGAGTTGAGTATGTCACTCTATGGTAGAGAGTATGGTATGAGGTGATGGCCGAGCTGAAAATATTAAGTGATGGTGATAAAAGTTTTCAAAGAATGTGTATGCCTTCTGGGACACATGCAGCTGACATATATAAAGCATGATGATGTCAACCAAGGTGATGGTAATATACGCTCAGTCATTTCAAGAGGAAGATGGATCAAAATTTGATAAAAAAAAATCGTAGAAGATGGGGTAATATTTTTAGAGGAAAATATAGTCAATAGCCAAGTATGTAACAAAACCAAGTAGAACTAAATTCAATGTCAATGAAGTTAATAACCAAGTATACAAAACCAAGTAGAACTAAATTCAATGTCAATGAAATTAATACTTACCAAACTTTTACAAAGTCCATATGTCTAATAATCTCACAAAAACAGATTACTAACTTCGATAACTAAGTTAAGAAACCAAAGTAGACATAGAATACAATCATAACCAAACCGCATGAAATTATTGTTTTTTAAAACTGCGTTACTCACTTATGCAATCTACTATTTCTTTCTCACAACACTTTACCGCATCTTTGATCTCTTCTATTTTCTTCTCACATCTATGATGTGATGTATGTCTTTCTCATAGCAATTCATCACAGCTTCACAAGTACGTGTTTCACATTTTGAATTTTCAATCTTGGTTTCAAATGTTTGTACACTTACGGCTAAGCTTCATACGTCTTCTTTAAGCTTATTAACCACATATTTAACATTTAATCTCTTTAACTATTGATTCATCCATCCATTTGAACAAATGAGATAGTCAGTAACAAAATAATAAAGACACCTCAATTTAGATTTAATACTACTATCTAAGCACATAACATCATGTGAAAGCTAATTATATATTATTTAAATCCGTGTTTACACCTTCCAACCCATAAAGACATCAAGGTAAAAGTCTATCATGGTTTTTCAACGTATTTGAAGTTTGAATAAGGAAGCTTTTTCTCATCTACATGTTTTTGGAATGTATTTTTCTCTTTCAGCCCCATTACGTCTCAAATTTGTTGTCATGCCTTCACCAATTTAAACTTCAGTTCGAGATTTAATAGTGATATTCATAGAATTTAAATTCTAGATCCAGAAATGTATGATATGTCGCGAATAAACATATGTGAAAAGGTGGAAGAAGACACCTGGTGAGTCATTTAGGGAGCAACAATATATGTCGATTTCTGAACATTTCAATTCCCTAACTTCAATTCCCGAACAAAATAATCTCGGGTTGAGAGGTAGAAGATGAAAGTTTATCAAATAAAATGAAGTCTCTTATCTTAAATAACATCTTTTAACTCATTTAATATTTTATTTAAAACGACGCCGTCTGTGACATGGCATCCGAATCATCATCTGTTAAGAGTTTTAATTAACAACGTTACAGTCAAACATATGTTTTATCCAATTTTATTAGATCATGTTGTTGTTCCTCAAATTAGTAAAGATAATGTATGACACGATACATATATATAATTCATGCACGTACCATGATCTTTAGTTAATGTATGAATAAGCCGATTTTTCATAAATACAGAGTACTTTCCAAAACAATTTAAATTGCTTATATCATATTTTGAGATCGTCATCTCATTATTATATTAAATTGATTTTGATATAATGTATATATACTATTTTTTAATATTGACTAACTGTTAATCCATCATACTATTTTTTAATATTGACTAACTATTTTTTAAATTGTTTTTGTTTTTGCCTTGAACATACGATGGGTTAATGTAAAAGGTAGTACGTACACATTATATCAAAATAAATTTAACAATTACTCTTTCCGTTTTACAAAAAGTATCATTTTAAAATTTTATTTTGTTCACAAAGAGTGTCGTTTTGTAGTTCTTTCAATATAGAAATGTGAACAAAAATCCAGTTTTCTCCTATTATGTATATGTATTCATTAAAAAGAGAAAATTATGTAGTGTATTAATAAAGGGTATAATAAAAGTTTTATTAAATTTCTTAATATGTCTGAAAAATAGATATTTTTTTCAAACGGATTGAGTAATAATTATATGACCACCACAAAATAGATATTTTTTTCAAAATATTTTTGGTTTTGTGATGTAGTGAAAGTCGCACGTGTCAATTAATATATATATTTTTAAACAAAACTTAGGAACGTAAATGAGTGAATAAATATCATCATTTTCATTTTGAATATCTTAGTCAGATATATTTAGTGTTCGTTTTATTTTTGAAATCTAGTAAACATACACTATTGCTTTTTTTCTTAAATAAATATATTCCTCTTTTAAAAGTAATTGTTTTCACTCTCTTTAGTCAAACTTTTATAATGTTATTACAAAAAAAATATGTAGATCAACTAAAATAATTAATAATATATCTGATATCTAGTTAACATATATTAACTTAGCTATCTAGTAAACACACATTATTTTTTCTCTCATAATAACTTTTTGAATTGACCAAATAAATATATTCCCCTTTTAAAATTAATTATCATCACTCTGTTTAGGCAAAATTTTATTATGTCATTGTATAAAATTATGTAAATAAGCTAATATAAATTAATAATATCTCTCTTATCTAGTTAAAATATATTAATTTTGATATCTTGTAAATATACATTATTTATTTTCTCTCATAATGACTTGTTGAATTGACCAAATAAATATATTCTCATTTTCAAATTAATTGTTTTCATTATCTATAGTAAACATACATTAAATTTTATATCTAATAAACATATTTTATTCATTTTTTTCTCATAATAACTTGTTGAATTGACCAAATAAATACATTCCCCTTTTCAAATTTTTGATTTTTCACTCTCTCTAGTCAAACATTGATTATGTCATTGCAAAATATTAAGTAGATAAACTAAAATAATTAATAATATCTCTGAAATCAAAATTCAAAGATAACTTCAAATAGTAAGAATTGGAAAAAATAAACATACATGAATTTCATAGTACTTTTTTTTTGCTAAAGACATGAGTTCATAGTTAGTAAGCAGAAAATAACTAGCACCTAGAAAGATTGATTGTGTTCATCACTACTTCGAGTTCTTTTTTGTTTTGATTGTTTGTATAAATTCGAGATATTAGCAATATAATTTGACAGATCATGACTAATAATTGAATAAATCGAATAACTCTATTTTTTATTCATTTTGAGTTTTTGACTAACAAAGTCAATGAAAAATAGGTCGATTGCTCTAAAATTTAATTGGTGAAAATTTTAAAAATAAAATTGAAAAAATGTCCCTAAGATTAAAAGTTTAAGTTTTTTAACAATAAATTATTATCATCATAATAATGCAAATCAATAACATATTCAAATAAAATAGGGTGAAAGAGTAGTAATACAATTTTATCAAAACAAAAAATTATCTAATGAAAAGTAGTATTGCAATTTTTTTTTTAACAAGTTATTCACTTTATTATTTCTAAATACTAGATCAAATCAAGTATTAGTCAACATTAATGATTTGCGAAAGAATATGATTTTTCGTTGGATTTGTAATATATTTTGAGAATTTTAAAGTTCAAAATACAAATGATCAAATATTAATATTTAATTATCAAAAGAAAAAAAAATATTTTGGCTTTAAAAACTGATTTTTCACCAATGGTGTTAGTTCTGTACTATAAAGTATAAACTAAGTACGCAACGTGGTGAGATGGTTCCCTATTTGATATTAGAACTAATCTAAAGAACATTAGTTTTTAAGTGCAGTAAAAAAAATACTTTCATGTTTTCTAGTGAAGTCTTAGAGAATATAATTTATTTTTTGTCAATTAGTGAATATAATCTATTGCAGCATGAAGAAACAAAATTTCAGAAATTCTAGCGGGATACATATATATAACACTATGTGTAGTTTGAATCCATGAAATGCAAATATTTAAATTGATATAGCACTTGAGTTTCGTTTTCAAGTATAATCAATACATTTGGAGCTATGTAGAAAACGTTATTTCTTAAACAAAAATTTTGAAAGAAATTTGAAAATTAAGAAATTTTATGAATGAGTTAGTCAGTCATTACAAAAATAGCAATTTAATCTACAATGTTTTAGTCTAAAACTTTAGTGTGTTAGGTTTTGCACACCATTAAGCTTTTAAAGCCTCTAGCTATTGGTTGTGCATTATTAGCGTCTTCCAGAAATTAACTGCTCATTTTTTATTGATCTTTTAGTATTTTTATCGTTGACGTGTTGTTTCTAAAACTTTCTTATTTAAGAATATTTTAATTTAAAATTTGTGCCTCAAAACTGCAATAAAAATACGAAAAATTAAAAAATTAAAAGGAATTTAATGAAATAGCTGCCAATTTTCATGGGATATTTTTTCGAAATACCATCAAAGATCAAATATATTTATAATATATGAAACTTAAGCCATAAAAACTTTTTAACCTTATTTTTTTAATATTTAACGGTAGTTTGCAAATTTATATCGTAATGTATGGAGTTTTTGAAAAAAAACATGAATTATTTTATTTTTGGAAATCTCCCAAAATATTATCGTAGTCTAACAATTTGCTAAACAAGATAATACTCATACTGTTGTTTTTTTAAATACCAATTTAGGTTTGAAATGTTGGATTTTCTTGAAGACTTGAACAAATAACATAAAAATATGTCAGCTTCTTTGATTATTGGTGGGAGGTTTTTATAGGATTCTAAATTTTTTTTTGAAAGAAACGAAAAAGTTTATAAGTTATAGAATTGTTGAAATGTCATTTTCAGAAATTCTAGTGCAGTATATATATATATATATATATATATATATATATATATTAAACCATTTGTGTAGTTATTTATGTCTTGGATACGTTGCAAATGGTTAGATATTTATGTGCATAATAGATCATCATTTGTAATATGTTAAAGTTCATGATATGATTATGAAATAAGTAAATACACAAAGATGAGTTTAGAAAATATATAACATAGAAGAAGCAAAAAAGTCATTGTCTATTCTTCTATTATGCTCCAATCTTGACTATTTGTTCATGGGTATATTATCAAAATTAATCCTTTACTTGTAATATCATTTTGTTTTCCAACTATACTAAAACAATAAAATTTCTTGTAGACTTTGATCCATCTTTAAAACTTCAATCTTACAACCAAATTAATATTGAAATAGCATAAGGTCGAAATACCTGAAAAACAAAAAAGAAACATAATTTTTTTGATCGGAAAAATAGCATTGAAAATGTATGTTTAAATTATTACTTCATTTGATGGATTATATACAACTGAAACAAATGATCACAATTTAAAAATCTATGATGATCTCGACGCATCATTTCCTCCACCACTTTTTGCAGCAGCAACCTCACACAGTTTTTCAGAAAATTTGTTCAAACTTGTCCAACTGCTGCTTTGCCTCTTCATCGTTCTTGGGATCAACTTTCCACCACACGTCACTCTCCACTGGCAATGACGATGCCAAAGCCACCTTCTTCCATGTCTCTTCCCCTGCCTCAGCTTCCTCCATTAGATTGTTGACTGTTTTGCAGAGCTCATCCATTTTAACTTTCTTGTGAACATCTGCAATCGACGACAATGACGACCCTTCGCCGTTAATTTGTGGGTGATCTCCGTTGAAAAACCGCTCCGCCACAACTTTGAATGATGGACTGCCAAATGTGTACGCTTTTATGATGCTAGAGTATGCGAGAAATCCAACTTTGGCACCGCAGAGAATGGAGAGCTCACTCGAATTAGTGTAGATTCATGATCTACGCTTGGAGAATGCGACCATTCTGTCCTCTTCATTCTCAATCTTTTTCATGTTAAGTTTTTGCTTTCCTTTTGTTTTCTTGTCTTGCATTTTTGCAAAGAAAAAAAAAAATTCAGAATTAAGAATGTGCTTTTTCTTGCTATAGATATAAGGAATAATTTATTGTGAATAAAAGATTTGGGTTTTAAAGTTGAAAAAATGTAGTAATTATTATATTGCCTGAAAGTTAGTCAATATTCAAGATTTATTTTTGGAAATTCTTTTTTGGGAGAGTGACTGAGAACTTATGTCTTATTTGACTAAAATTTAATCACAAAAAATTGGTCAAATATTTAATCTATGTTGGTTTTAATTATTTAATCTATGTTAGTTTTAACTATTGACAAAAAGTTATGTATATGGATTACATATTTGGCAAACTTCTTATGATAAAACTTTAGTCAAATAGCACATAACTTTCTATCACTTTACAAAAAAAAAGGTCAAACTTCCCAAAAAAAATTAAACTATTGACTAATTTTCATACAATATAATAACTACTACCATTTTTTTCCATCTCTGACATTCACAATAAAAAAAATATTCCTAAATCTAAAACAAAAACAAATTCTTAATTCTAATTTCTCTACTTCTTTTGTGAATACTTTGAAATCTTTTTTCTTTGCCAAAAAAGAAAGAAAAGAAAACAAAAGGAAAACAAAAAAAGAAACATGAAAATGATAGAAAAAAATAACGACAGAATAGTCATATTCACAAGAGACTGAATCTAATTAAAATTTTAATATATACAAGGGAGTGAAAATATAGTTATACTAATATATAGACAACTTAGAGACTAAACCTGATTCCTCGCATTTAAAATGTATAATTCGTTAAATGCATAGTACATATATCAACTTCACATGCCCAATAAATATATTTATAAAATTTTAATTATGATTAGAAAATCTTATGGAAAAAGAATGGGGATTTTATTACTAATAATACATGTGTATAAATATTTTTATAAAAGAATATGTGTAAAAGTTTTGAATTTATCAAAAACATTTTGCTTTGATTCAAATGTCATAGAGATGATGTGGAAAATGCAAAAATAACACTAAAGAAAATGAAAAAAATATATGAAGAATTTTCACATAAATGAATCTAAGTTTTTGGAAAAAAACATTAAAGGAAAAAAATTATTAAGTAGAAGTGGAGTAAACACAAAAGGTAAAAAAAAGAAGTGTTATTGCATAAAAATTAAAATATAGTGTTTGAAAGAAGTTTGACATGCAAAACAGTTATGAAATATTCATTATACAACCAAATTTCATTCCAAAATAGACCGCCATATTTTTTTAGATCAAATGATGTCATAGGCAAATGTTTCAATTTTTAATGCTCGGTACGACCTGGATTATTGGAACATGTAAAAGCAAATATAAACGCAAATGCTAAATTAAATACCTGAAATACTTTGATTATTTTTTCTATAGGCCCGTATCGTTTGGTTGAATCTTGATATGTGGATGAATCTTTCGATCATCTAATGACGCTAATTCGCTTCTACAAAAACTCATAAAATTTGTAAAATATTAAAACTTACATTAAAAAGTAGTGCAGAAAATCAAGTAAAAAACTAAAAAATTAAAGNGAAAATCAAGTAAAAAACTAAAAAATTAAAGAAAATCATGTCTATATGTGAATATTGGGGGGGGGGGGTAATCGCTTTATTCATACATTAACTAAGATTCCTAGTTACAATGTGTGAATAGGTTATATAGTTGTGTGGTGTCATTTATTATATAAACTAATTTGACTAATTTATACGTTATTGTAATGGAGTTAGTCAAACAGATAACGAATGCTGAGTCATATAACAATGTGGGTTTTTATTATTTTTAATTACATCAAACTAACCAATACGACGATGTTATTTTAATCTACTATATGTCAAACTAAACTGGAAGAATACAAAGTCGTTTTGTTGTTTTTTTTATTTTCACTTGGTTTATGTTTTTTATCAAAAGAAAAACAAGTGAGAAGAAGCGAAATATGTTATTCCATGGAGAGAGCGAAGCAAAACGAGTGAAAGTCATATAATTATGAACATAACAAGTTGAATTGGAGGTCAGTGAAGTTTGAGATTCTTCCTTTTGTTTGCATATCATCCAAAAATAAAGTAAAATTGGACAATTTAGGGTTGTGTAAAAATGAGTATTTGAATTGAAACAATAAGATTTCAATATAAATTTTTTTGGTCTTAAGACTAAGATTATAATATGTCTCACACTATTGTTTGTTGAGTTCGTGAATTTAGGGTTTAATTTATTAGATGCAAAAAAGAAAAAATTCTATTCGAGAATGTTCGCTGAAACATATGAGTGAGATTATTTACAAATAACATACCGTAATATATATTTGGATATCGGCCTAAAACTATATGTACTATATATATGCGATATTTCTGCGTATTCATGTCCAATTCCATGCTATAAATACAAAATCATAATTAGCGTTATCTACACATAATCAATATTCTTAAAATTTGTACTTTTATAATTATTAGAATGTGTGTATACAAGGTGGATACATTAATAAGAAAGTAACAATATTAAATTTTTAAGTTGGTAGCTGAAGACATGAACACCTCTTACTCATACCAAGTAACTGCACCAAAGACATCTTCCAATGCCATCAAACAATTTCTGAAAGACGACAGTTCAATAACCTCTTCAATGTAAAAACAATTTTCAGCATCATACTTCTATCAGTTCCTAGGAACTCGTTCTCACACCCGCCAGCTGTATCTACAGGAGACATGAACACCTCTTACTTATACCAAGTAACTGCAGCAAGGACATCTTCCAATGCCATCAAACATTTTCTGAAAGTTAAACTATTGACTAATTTTCATACAATATAATAACTATTACCATATTTTTCCATCTACAATCTGACATTCACAAAAAAAAACATATTCCTAAATCTAAAACAAAAATACATTCATAATTTTAATTTCTCTATTTCTTTTGTGGATACTTTGAAACCCTCTTTCTTTGCCAAAAAAGAGAGAAAAAAAAACAAAAGGAAAACAAAAAATAAACATGAAAAAAATAGAAAAAGACAAGGACATAATAATCACATTCACAAGAGACTGAATCTAATTAAAATTTTAATATATACAAGAAAGTAAAAATCTGGTTATACAATTTAAGATTCACAAAACAAAGTTATATTTTGCGGTTCAAGAACTCTAAACTAGATACTTTAACAAAATCTAATATATAGAAAACTTAGAGACTAAATATGATTCTTAGGATTTAAAATATATGATTCGTTAAATGCATAGTACATATATCAACTTCATTGGCCCAATAAATATATTTATAAAATTATAATTATGATTAGAAAATCTTGTGGATGACGAATGGAGATTTTATTACTAATAATATATGTGTATAAATATTTTTATAAAATAATATGTGTAAAAGTTTTGAATTTATCAAAAATATTTTGCTTTGATTCAAAATTCATAGAGATGATGTGGAAAATGCAAAAATAACACTAAAGAAAATGAAAAAACATATGAAGAATTTTTACATATAAGATATTAAGTTTTTGCAAATAAAATTTAAAAAAAAAAAATTTTAGAAAAATACCCGGAAGTATTCATAAACTTGTGTTTTTGGTCTGTATACTAGATTCCGCTCCCCGTTTAGTATCTTCCGGGTAAAAATATAGAAGAAACCACAACCAAATGTTAATGTATAAAAATAAAAATATAGTGTTTGAAAGATGTTTGAAATGCAAAACAGTTATGAGATATTCATTACACAACCAAATTTCACTCCAAAATAGGCTCCCAAATTTTTTTGTATCAAATAATGTCATAGGCAAATGTTTCAATTCTAATGCTGGGCACGACCTTGATTATTGGAACATGTAAAAGCATACATAAACGCAAATGCTAAACTAAATACATGAAATACTTTGATCATTTTTTTTATGGGCCCGTATTGTTTGGTTGAATCTTGATATGTTGATGAATCTTTCGATCATATGATGGTGCTGATTTGCTACTACAAAAACTCATAAAATTTGTAAAATATTAAAACTTACATTGAAAAGTAGTAAAGAAAATCAAGTAAAAATAAAGAAAATCATGTCTATATGTGAATATTGGGGCAATCACCTTATTCATACATTAACTAAGAATCATGTTTATATGTGCATGGGTTATATAGTTGCGCGGTGTCATTTATTACCTAAACTAATTTGACTAATTCATACGTTACTGTAATAGATTTAGTCAAACCGTTAACAGATGCTGAATCATATAACAATGTGGGTTTTTATTATTTTTAATAACATCAAACTAACCAATACGACGACATCATTTTGATCTACTTTGTGTCAAACTAAACTTGAAGAATACGAGGTCGTTTTCATGGAGAGAGCGAAGCAAAGCGAGTGAAACTCATACAATTATGAACATAAAAAGTTGAATTGGAGGTCATTGAAATTCGAGATTCTTCTTTTTGTCTGCATATCATCCAAAAATAGGGTAAAATTAGACAATTTAGGGTTTGTGTGAAAAGAGTATTTGAATTAAAACAACAAAATTTCAATATAAATTTTGTTGGTCTTAAGACTAAGATTATAACATGTCTCACGCTGTTGTTTGTGGATTTCGTGAATGTAGGGTTTAATTTATTAGATGCAAAAAAAAAATTATATTCGCACTGAGTGTTCGCTGAAACATGTGAGTGAGATTATTTACAAATAAAATACCATAATATATAATTGGATATCGGCCTAAAACTATATGTACTATATGCGATGTTCCGCATATACATGTCCAATTCCATGCTAGAATACAAAATCATAATTTAGCATTGTCGACACATAATCAATATTTTTAAAATTCGTACTTTTAAATATTAGAATGTGTGTATACAAGGTGGACATATTAATAAGAAAGTAAGAATATTAAATTTTTAAGTTGGTAGCAGGAGACATGAACACCTCTTACTTATACCAAGTAACTGCAGCAAGGACATCTTCCAATGCCATCAAACATTTTCTGAAAACCCATGAATTTTCAGCATCATACTTCTATTAGGAACTGGTTCTCACGCCCACCAGTCGTAGCTACAGGAGATCCTTTCGGCTATCTCATCTTTCTGGTGCTCTCAGCTCCATCAAGTTGGATTAAAAGCTCCTGGTATAGATACTATTATGAAGCAGAGCTCTTTTCAATGACATCCGACAAGTCTCCAGGACCGTACGGTTTTACTTC
>OVAY01002465.1:0-17562 GCA_900406395.1 Kernera saxatilis | reverse complement strand
ATAGCTACTGTACTTATGTATTTGTAAGTAACTGAAAAAATCTCACAATCCTTTTTTTTTTCTTAGAGAAATTTCNTGTAAGTAACTGAAAAAATCTCACAATCCTTTTTTTTTTCTTAGAGAAATTTCTATGTGTTTTAATTTTCTCTCTTTCTTTTTTGACACAATAATTTAGCTCGGATGTTGATGATGGTGGCGAGACCGTGTTCCCTGCAGCAAGAGGAGACATTAATGATGTCACGTGGTGGAACGAGCTCTCAAAATGTGGGGAAGAAGGACTCTCTATTCTACCAAAGAAGCGAGATGCTTTACTTTTCTGGAACATGAGTCTTTATGCCTCTCTAGACCCTTCAATTTAGCCTTTCAAATATGAGTGTGAATCTTCAAAGAAAGCTAAATCAAGATTACGTGGTTGTTTGAAAATGAGAAGAGCCAAGGATCGAAGAAGAAGAAAGTTTTCCCATTTTGTTTGTTCCCTTCTTTTTTTTTCTTTCTTTCTAAGTCATTGCAATTACAAACTCTAAACATAAAAAGACAATAGATACTTATATATTCGTTAATACATGAAGATGTATTTTAGAATAGTAATACATTTTATTCAATAAATGACATCTGTGTATATTTATACTAGCCAAAATGTGAAAAACAGAACAATAAATTTATATATTACTCTACCAAAACTAAAAAAAAATGTTACAAATTTTCAAATATAAAATCTATATAACTTTCAAATAAAATATTTATCTGCGGTATACCGCGGGTTAAAACCTAGTTAACTACTTGAATTCTCTATGAAGTTATTAGTTACGATTTTGTTTTTTGATTTAAATATATATGCATTCTTTTAGATTCATCCTTAGATATTAGGGAGAATTGCTAAAAATGATCTAAAATATGGTTCAAAATGCAAAAGTAGACCCTTTATGTGAGTTTAATCAGAAGTAGCCCAAAGGAGTAGGAAAATTACAGTTTTCTCCTCTATAACCAAACAAAAAACGGAAAGAACAATTACTCTTTTAACCTTACAAAGTCTGAAAACATAACTAAGAAGTTTTTTCGTTAGACTTCATGCAGAACTTCATGCAGAAGTCTATCTTAGCAGACTTAGAGAGTTTTTTAGATGAAAATGTTGAGGAAATAAAAGATTATGAGTTTATGAATACAAACATTGAGCATTTAGAGCTTAAAAATCGGTTGTGAAAGCATTTAGTGTTCAATTTTGGTTGTTAATGGTGGTTAAAAATATTAAAAAGATGATATTTTCGTAAATAAATCGTAACATGAGGGATTTGTTTGTCTTTTTGGTATTTCTGAAAAAAAATAAAAGGTAATGGCATTTTCGTGAATAAAGGAAAATGGGATGGGTGTAATGGAGAGAAAATAACAGGTTTTTAGGAGATGAAAAAATAGATTAGTTTTATGTTTGACTCACAATTTTGACTCATTTTTGCAAGAACCCCTATATATTATGAGAAATTGTTAAGAATTGTTAAAGATTGTAATCTAAAATAGGAAAACCAATTAATGTATAACATAATTATGGTGAGTGTCTAATTAGTAATTTTCATTAATGATATGATATCTCAATCGGATACACACGGATCTAAAATTAAATCTGATCCAATTGGTTAATTTCACGCGGATCTATAATTTGATACGACTTGATTGTTTAATCTGAAACTAGCCTTAATAAATTCAAATTTTTGTTAAAAAATACAATAGCATTCTCAGTAAATAACACGTCAAACAACTATTATTCTTATGTTTGACCACAAATATTATTCTAATTTTATTTGTTCTGGTCTTCAATATTTGTTTTTGTAAAGTGATGATAATTATTGAGTAAGATAATAGAGAACTATATAAACAACTTTAAGATATATATATTTCAAATGCAAAATTAATTGTATAATTTTCAGAAACAAAAAGAAATCTTCAAATACACGCTTAAAATATGAAAATACTAAAAATACAATTTAAATGTTAATTTAAATTCAAATTAAAAACACATTTATAACATTTAAATACTAAAACATATTATAGAAAAACAATGCATAAACAACATTATATTCAAATTGGAAAAAGTCAAGATAACATAACAACTTTCTAATTCTCAGAATATTAGCTTAAAAATAAAATAAATCATATATGTAATAACACATCTTTCTCTCCTCTAAGAGCCTCCACATCAGCATATATCTCTCGTTTAAAAACCTCAATCTCAACATTTATGTATCCACACCTAACACCTTATTAGCCTGAAACGACAAAACAAATATTAACAGAGCCCATGAAAAGGCTAATTATCTTTGGCCTCCCCACCTCACGTACATTATGCATCGCCGTTTTAAAACTTAATATTTTAGTAATGTATATTTTTAATCTAACTAATATTTCTTTTGCTTCAGCATCACCTCTTCCCTTAGCTTCCAAATAAACGGTGGCTGTCTATGCAAATTCCGGTTCCCAGCAGAGCGAAACCGTCATCCACTATCCATAATCAAGGTAATAATTTCGAATCATAACTATCCCACTACTCCACTTCATAAGCTACTTACTACATCCTTCCAATAAATTCTGAATCAATCAACGCCTTTTCTCCTGTAAATCCTTTCCCCTACTACTATAAATTGTGCACTAGCCATTCCCTAATCCCGCAACACCTTAATCTTAGCCTCAAATTTATACACAATCACATTTTTACCTTCTCCCCAAAATGGCCTCCGTTGATGTAGTTGCAATCTTTTATGAAGTTAACTATGTCACTTTTGATGATTTACGCCTTGGTCGCTTTTCTCAGCAGGTTGTTGCCCGCCTTCTTCGCTTTTGGGATGCTCATAATATCAAGAAAGATGGTGAATTCATGGGGATAATCATCCTTTTCCTCAATCAGAAGGTTACATCTTCACTCTCATATGTAATCTGCTTTCAAATTTTAGACAATTCAACTACTTGTTTCTCTTAACTTCCTAAATTTTATAGATTGGTTTACATGTTCGTTAGATATTTAAATTCTAATCATTATTGGGTATGAATCTGACAATAGTCTTGTGTTTGAAAATGTATATTGGCCCACTCTCAGATGTAATCTACTTTCAAATCTTGGACAATTCAACTACTTGCTTCTCTTAATTTCCTAAAATTTATAGATTAGTTTACATGTTTGTTACATATTTAGATTCCAATCACTATTGGGTATGAATTCTGACTATAGTTTTGTGTTTGAAAATGTATTGGTTTCTGTTTAGAGCGTGATTTTTATTGACGATAGCGATGATTAGACAAGTTCCAAAATAAACACATACCAATCTAATTACTAAATATTATTATCAATACTATACATCAATTAAATAACCAAACCAGAAACACAAATTTAATTGATGTTCTCACACATAAACATTTGTACCAGTTTCTAATGTATATATTCGATACAAAAATACAAATAAACTAACAACATATCTACATACTCTTATGCAGGTGAAGATAGAGGCATAGACAACAAAGTCATCGACACTGACAAAATGTGATTTCAAAACGCAACCGGTAAAAGAACGCATGAATTTATACATTCAATATACATATTGTTATTTAGCAAATTATTGTGTTAAATCTAAAATACATTGTGAAATAGAAGCGGAGGACTTATAAGTGATTCTAATGGACTCTTTCAATAGGAGGAAAGCAGGTCACGAAGATGAGAATGGATGTGTGAAGGACTGAGAATCAACACAAAAAGTCATGCTAAAAACAGTATGATTGAAGACTCTGCTCATGAATGAATTATGACTCAAATCTTTTTTTTTCCAACAAACTGGTGATGCCTAAATGGTTATACAAGTTTATCCCAAACATTGTTAGTCATCTATTTCACCGATCTTTTAAACCAATACTTCTTCCAGAAGTGAAGTCACCATATATCTAATTTTAAGGATTTTCAATTTTTTATAAGCATCATTTTTACATCAATAGAAATCTATGGTTATATATACATGTTACGACACAAACTCTTCTGTAAGAAGAAGCAAACTGGGAACGGTGTTGAGAGGGATGAAACTCCAGAACGACAAAATTTGGTGAAAACTTCAAAATTGGTTTTGACCTGCAACCAAATACACGTTCAGAAGATACACGATTATTCTATTCAGATTGCAGATTTAAATTCAACTGGATACACGGTGTTGGAGTGTTTTAGTTTAATAAAAAGTTTGGGGGATCCTCTTTCTCTTGGCATCGTTTGATTCTTCACTCTTATGTTATTAAAAAAAAAAATACTTAACTAGATAAAACCCAAATACAGCTTTGATGTATGCTAATTCATTTTCCTAAACTTTTAGAGTTAGCTGTAAATTAAAATGGTGGTTTTAGAAATTTAAATGCAAAATTGAGACTCCATTGTAACTAATAAAGAAGTTATCGTAGGAATTCAAATCCCAAATAATTCATCAACAAAGGAATAACAAAATAAGATAAATTACAAATAGAAAACAAAATGTGTAAATGGAAGACTAACATAAACCCCTACCAAAAAGAAAGATTAACGTAAATCACTATAAAAAATATAAAAATAAATGGTCAACAAAAGAAATAAAAAAAAAATAAAAATACAATACAAATCCGCGCAACGCGCGGGATCAATCCCTAATGTGTATAAAATGCATGACTCAAAACACCTTATATGAACATCTAGTATATAATATAAAAACTATTTTAAAATCCAAAAACATTTGTGGCCCATGTTTGTAGGGTTTTATTTATATTTATTGGGCCATGTTTAGTTAAACTCACATGACCTAGGTATAAATGAAAACATTAGTGTCAATCTTCGATTCTTCATCGCCGAGAAGAAACATCAAACAGAAGAAAAACATGGATGAGGTCGATGGATAAAGAAGTTTCTTGAATGTGACTGGTCCAACAACTATCACACTTGGAAACGACGGAGGTGCCCGAATCAACAATGGAGGCTTGTCCATCAACATCAGGGGACCAATAACTCTGATCTCTCCTACAGGTGAAGTTCTCAATGGATTTCAACCTCTTCCTCCTCCTCCTCTTAGCCATCGTCCTCCTGCTCCTCCTCTTAGCCACCCTCCTCTTAGCCACCGTCCTCCTTATAAGCCCAAGTCCAACAAAGCAGCTCACTCAAGTCTGGAAGCCCATCAAGCAACAGAATGAGAAGCCCACTCCTGAGCCCAAGACGGTACAACGGTCATCTCTCTCTGATGAAAAAGATAATACCTGTACAAAACCTGTACAAAACAAAAGGTTGTTACATGCGAAGGAGTGACCAAGGCAAAAGCAGATTTATCCTCATCTACAGCTCAGCAAATTCAAACCCACAACCGATTTGCTGCTTTGACTGATGATGTCACTCACTAAAGAAAACCCTAGAATAGTTGAGCTATAAATAAGAAGCTTCATGTAATCGGAAATGTTAAGAGAGAAAACGATTCAATAAAATCACCTCAATAGTTTTAACTTTCTTCACCTCAATAGATTCACACTCACACTCCTGCTCCTCCTCTCAGCCACCCTCCTCCTCCTCTAGTGAGCTTTACCTATTCCCAAGGATTTCTTCTTTCTCCAAGCCCTAATCCTCAAGCTCCACGTCATTTTAGCCCCCTTCTTCCTGATCCTGCTTCTGGGCAACACCCTAATCCTTTCAGCCCTCAAGCTCCTCTTCCTTTTAGCCCCCCTCCTTTTCTTCTCCTCGGTGGTTTTGCTTGTGGTCGTCCTCTCAGCCCTAATGTAGTTTATCAGACCTACTTTGCTCAGTTTGGTTCTAATGTGGCTAGTCTAGAAGTACAAACTCAACAAATCCAACAGCAATTGGATGCTGAAGATGCTCAGCCTCTTAATGTTCAAGATGCTGCTGTTCAGATGCTGAATAATTATTGGAACCTTGTCAATCATCATGGTGCAAATTCTGATGCCCTCACATGTATGTCAACGGGAAACAAGGAAATAGAAAATAGACAGACAATTTTGTTCTTGGTTTGATATAGGGAAAACAGGAACTAGAAAATAAGTTTTGTTCTTGGTTTGATATGGGGAATTTTGAATCTTTTATTCTATGATTATAGATGGAGTTACTGTTTTGAAGTCTCTGTTTGAGGGTTTATCTGTTTGAGCTTTCTTTTATTCTTTTTTATGCAGCTGAAATCGAAGTATCTGCCAAAACGAGAAAGCTGTCGGAGCCCGAAGTTCTTTATCTGTTAAAACATGAGACTATACCTGTCAGGTTTCCAGTCATTTCGAAACCGGTTGAAGGTATATTCATGTACAACAAAGCAATAATGAGGTGGTTTAGGGATGAACACACATATAAGGGCCGCCACTACTACGACCGTGAAGTGGTACTAATTCTTTTCCTTTTTAAGTTTTTAATTTCAACTTTCTTATACTAATAATTTTTTTATTTTGAAATGACAGGATTCTAATGAGTTGACTTACCGTGTTTCCATTGCGGATGATCCAGATCAGGCATATGCTAACGCTAACACACAAATCACAAGCCGTCGGTATGCATTGCTTGATGACAATTCTCAGAAGTTTCTCGTCCACTACCTTAGGATGAAGTTGTCTTAGATCCAGCCGTTTGATCATCTTTTTATTAATGTTTTGTGTAGTTTTGTTGCGTTTGACTTTTGGATTGTGTTAGCACGGTTTGAGCATCTTCTAGAATGACATGATTTGAACTAATTGTCTTCATGTAAGTACCCTTCGTCGAGTCTTTCCGGGGTTGTTCTGTCCTTATCAGAACTTGTTTGAATATGTCGCCCGAAAAGGCCTTTAATTTTCTGTTTAGACTAAAGTGCCCGGGAGGGTTTTAATCCATGAATTCAGTCGTATTTCTTTTATTTTTATTTTTTTTATCAGCCGGAAACTTCATTTAGTCTAAGCTGATTGGTCCAAGTCAAAGGACGCTCGAGAACCAAGGATGAAGGAGTGTGCTAAGCCAAGCGTCAAGCTAGGCGATGAGCGAAGACCAATTAGTAAGCTACCTGAGAAGGTACCATGTGGAGATAATGACATATTGAAACTGTTGAGAATGGTTTGACTTCTCTTATGTGGAGATTAAATTATTCTACAAAAACCTAAGAAATCAAACAAACACAAATCCAAGTTCTCATATCCTAAAACATACAAATGCACGTCCTCTCCATCATCTCTCCAATCAATTAAGGAGTTATTGCAGTTATTCTGACTAATTTGAGAAAAACAAAATTCACAAATAAATAAGATATGGGTAATTAAATAAAACTTTGACTTATAAAATCAAACTATTATAATAATTAAACATAATGTATACATTTTTACAAACAAAAAATTTCAAAATCTTTTCAAACAAAACCATATTATAAAATTTATATTGTCATATTAGTTATAGAAATTTGAGTGATTTGCATTATATTTGGAAAAATTAACCGACTGTAGAATTTTGTCATTGACAGTTGTCTTTTACCGTTAGAGATTGCCATGTTCAAATTGATTTCACATTTGATTGTATATCACTCAATTTCTCTTACTAATTTGATAAAACAAAAATTACAAATAAATAAGCCATGGGTAATCAAATCAAACTTTGAGCTTGTAAAATCAAACTATTCTAATAATTAAAAATGATCTACACCTTTTTACCAAAAACAATTTCAAAAATTATTTAAACCAAAACCATATAAAAAAATTTATATTGCCAAATTAGTTGTAGAATCTGGAGTGGTTTACATTATACTTGGAAAAATTAACCGAGTGTGAGATCTTGTCATTGACAATTGTCTTTGACCATTAGAGATTTTTCATGTTTAAATTGATTTCTGCTTTATAATGCCTTACTCATTTTCTTTGGTTTGTTTGACAAAAATATCACAAATAAATAAGCTATGGGTGAAATGAAATATATTTTTGTCAAACAAAAAAAAAAAAACAATTTATAATCCTATCTAACCACCTAAAATCTAACATAATCATTCCAAATCCTAAAATCTAACAATCTAATCTATGAAACCACTTTGTAAAAACACCCATGGAAAGATTTACATAATTAGTATGATTTAGTGAGAGAGGTCGCAAACAAGGGCGAATCCAGAACTAAATTTTACCGGGGANAAATAAAATAAAAATATTAAATTTAATTTATTACATATTTTCCATAACTAAATTATTTTATATTAAAGTATTACTACAAAATACATTAAATATTAAAAACTAACAATAAAATAAAAACGTATATCACCATATCATAATAATATAATTTTCTATAATTAAATTAATAAATTGTTATTATATCAAAATAATGAAATTAATATTTATAACCATCTTATATATTATTATTTTTTGAAAAATATATATATTATTATTGAACATTATATTTAACGAGAAGTTGTTTTAACAGCATAAAAATGTATAATTTAGTTAATAATATAAGTAAATAAAGAAATGGTATTTTATTTGAAAACAAAATGGTAGAAGAGTAACTGAATGAAAAATATATAATCATTAAAAATAGAGAAAAAAAAATAAAAGACGAAAAAGGAAACAAAAATGAATTAAGAAAGAACAAGTTCAAAAAAAATTTTGATTGAAGAAAAAAATCAATTGGTGGGACACATCGAAAATCAATCGTGAGGTTATGGGGGCACTAATAGGAAATTTTTACCTAATCTACTTAATTCTTCAAATTTTACACTATAAAACAAATTATTTTCAAATATTACTGGGGGCACGTTGAAACACCCTGACCCGGATTCCTTATCGCGGTCGAGCTAAACGCACAGTCTAACTCACTGTGACCAAAACCTCTCAGATTTTCGCCTTTTCTAATCTAATTTTCTCCACGAGGTTCATAACGATCTTAGCTATCTAACAACTTAACTAAGTCATTCTCAAGCCTAAGAACATTCCACCTTAACAACCTATTACTTAGTAAAAATCAGATTAACAAGTTTCGGCTATAACATGTACCTTAGCCATTTTTGTTTGTTCGGATAAGACTTTGGACCGCACCTTGATTGTTCCCCTCGATCCTTTGAACTGTGTTCCCGATCAACCCACTCGCCTGACTAACCAGATCAATCGTCCAAGATCTCCCCTCGTTACCTAGTCACTTAGCCAACCATCCCCACATGACCAAGTAACGAAGAGAGATGGCTCGGATTCTCAATCCTTCAGTCGCACAGTCACTCCATCCGGTGAACTGCGCCCAGTCTTAGTCACATAACCGAATCATTCACCCATGATCCATCAGAACTCAGTCACGGACCATCCATCGATGATCCGCCTCAGCCAACATAAAGCCCATCAATAACTCTATCAGATTCGTACTCAGATTAAACGTACTCGTTCCTCGGATAACCGCTAATCAACCATCAGATTAACCCTCAGATCGCCATTTTCTTTACCCGACAATTTCTCTCAGATCGCATCCCGTGAACAGTTTACTTGGCGCGTGAGCCAACGCTCATCCGACGGTCGAAGACTCCACCCTCTCTGAATCCGCGTCGCCCAAGCAATGAACCAGAACCGATCGATCACCCTTACTCGATCTCAGGCGCGCTCAGACTCAACCGACGATCATAGACTCGGTTACAGCAAGCCCCGTCTCGACCCGTGGATCGCAAAAATAGTCGCTTCACGCCTACGGCTCAGAAGACCACCCACAGAACAGCTCGGCGAACCGCCATACTAGATCGATCCTCCGACTTGATCAAAGACGTATTCAGATTATCGATGATGGCTAACTGCCTGCCTTCGTGTTCGCTCACAGATTGGCTCCATGATCGGCCATAGAATGGCTCGATAATCATCCACAGATTCTTGCTCACAACGATCGATTCTCAGATAATTTCTCACGATCCTCCTTTTGAATCTCTCTGATTCTTTCTGAGTATTTTCTCTTCTTCCCCCGACCAGAATGCGTCCAGAATCGTCTAAGGGCCGAGTTAATACGGTTTCCCTTGGATAACCGCTCATTAACAACCCACGATCTCTTTCACACGCTCTCACGTGCTCAGTAACCGTTCTGGCGCGTCCTTTTTACCCCAGATAACCGTTCCCGCAGAACTTACCCTTTTAGCCGAAGCATAAAACCATTCCTGCTCAGAATCAAACTTCATCGAGCCAATAACCGTTCTCGCTCTTTTTCTCTCGAGCATTCAACAACAGTAACCGCTCTCACCATCCCTGTCCGAATTCCGACCAGCACTGTCCGAGTCCGACAGCTCATGTCTGAAGCCGACAACTCTTGTCTGAAATCCGGGCAGCTTATATGAAAATCCTGCTTGGTCCGAATAACCGTCAGATCATCCCGAAAATCACGGATTCACATCCGAAGCCTTATCTCATCTCGGCTATTCACTCAGAACGGTCTAAATTCTCGACCTCAAGTCAGTTTCAAAGTAAGTGGCTCGAACACTCGGATTTCTTAGCCACATTCACACCTAGCTCGATTCGAGCTTGCAGTTTTCCACCCAGATCACATGTCCCTTGGTCATTACCTTGCCCAAGTAGAACCATTCTCGAGCCAATTGCTCGGTAACTACTTCAGTCGGCCATGATCAGATTTCTTCCCAAGTTCTCGGCCATTATGCGTGCTTCGGTCAGATTCGCGGAACGCGAGCGTTACAAGTCTCCCCCCACTCAGAATGAATTCGTCCTCGAATTCGCCGGTTAATAGAATCTTGTTCTATCTCTTTAACTCTTTCCCCGGAACTTCGTTCCATATACTGCATTCACCCGGCTGCCTTCACCCGGCACTTTCCTTTAGCCCAGCAGCAACATGCCTTGCCGAGACATTTCTCAGCAATTTCACCAGACCAGGTTCGGTTTCTACCTTACTCGAGCTGTACACAACTCTTGTACCTTATCGCAATCACTCTTATACTCGATCCTAGACACTTGATCTTATCCCTTCTCGAACTTGATCCAGATTTCCCGACCTTAGTCTATTTCATACTTGATCCTTTCTCACTTTGTCATGCTCGGCCATTCTACTCTCTGGGCAGTTTCTTGGTATACGATCATGTCTTAGATAATTCCTCGAACTTCTAAGCACATCGACCTGTCTAGCTCAACTCCCTTCCGAATCAGAATGCCTTGCATAACCCGATTACCACTTTAGCATTGAACCATTCTGAATGCTCAGATTACTTGAACTCGATCTTTCCAGCTTATCATTGATAGGAGTTCAAGCCTCGGTCAGTCCATCTTGGCACTAGACTTGCCCTAGCAAACCCATCCCAGCTCCTAGGTGCTTAGTCTCTTTCTGCCTCAACTACCGTTTAGCTTTAGGACTCACTACCAAGATCTAGCACACAAGATCCTTGGTTCTTACAGATCACATCCTACCTTTCAGCCATTTCTCACGGGTCACTCTAGATCCTTACAGTTACTCATGGATCATACCAAATCCTTACAGAAATTTCTTCTTCTGGATCTCTCTTTGATCCCTTACAGACTTTCTCGGATCACTCACGATTCCTTACACATATTCTCAGATCACTCTTGATCCTTTCCACTGTTCCGCCTTGGCAAACATTCTCATTGCCACAGACGCTATCAAAATCAGATCTTGGAGAACTCACCCAGTTCCCATAGACCATCAGAACATACACGCTTTGGCGAACCCACTTGGTTTCCAAAGACGCCAGAACAGATACGCCTTGGCAAACTTACCCGGTTTCCAAGCGCGCTACTACAGATTACGCTTACCCAGATACGCCTTAGCGAACACTCTAGGTTCCTAAGGTCTTCATAATGCTTATCAAGCCAGATACTCGACTCGCATGATTACTCAAAGTTATCTCGAGCAATCCTCTCGCGACCAGCAAACCTTAGCGAGCATCCCAGGCCCCTAAGCGTATTGCCTGATCTAGACTCTTGGATAAAATGAGTCAATCACCGTGCCAGAGCAAACATAAACACGGACTAAGACAACTATCTAGTTGCCTACTCAGTTTTTCCATAGCTACTCTCATTTCCAGTTCCGATCAGTCTTCCTGGACTTGATTTATTTCCAGTTTCCGAGACTTAGTCTCTTCTCGGATCTCCACAGTCCAATCTCAGAACTCGGCAGTTCCACTCATCACATATTGCGGTTAGTGCTATCGGGCAGTTCATCTTGGCCTAACAGTATCGTCTCGGCAAGCTTATCAACTCCCAAGAACGCACTTAGTCACGCCTTGGCGAACACACCAGGTTCCCAAGGACGCACTATTAAAGGCCTCAAAACTCCTATTAGCGCACCAACAATCCTGTTAAAGTTTTCCTACCTAGTACATCCCGTTCCTTTCTGACTCACTACCTAGACCTTCTCTTAGTCTTTCCCAAAATTTTCCAGATCACGATCCCTCACTTAAACCTTATAACAGTAGTGGCTACATCCCATCATTAATAGATTCAAGCACTTTCGAGAAGTTTCTTGATCATTGAACAAGTCTTTGGTGAGAACACATGACTCCCAATCTCTTGGCCCATTGATCTCAACTCTCGAACTGCACCTAGACTACTACTTGATCGAGTTTAGCCCTTAGTCACTTCCCGACTATTCAGTTACTCTTACTCCGGATTACCCTTTCTGTTCACCATCTTGGAACATAACTTCGGCCTCTCTGCCTTTGAACTCATTTCCATTTCCCTTCATGGCACATTCAGATTCATTACCCGGACCACTTATCCCTTCTTCTCCAAAATCGTTATATCTCAACCGACGATCATAGACTCGGTTACAGCAAGCCCCGTCTCGACCCGTCGATCGTACCAATAGCCGCTTCACGCCTACGGCTCAGAAGACCACCTAGTTAACGGCTCGACGAACCGCCATACTAGATCGATTCTCCGACTCGATCAAAGACGTATTCAGATTATCGATGATGGCTAACTGCGTGCCTTCATGTTCGCTCACAGATTGGCTCTATGATCGGCCATAGAATGGCTCGATTATCATCCACAGATTCTCGCTCACGACGATCGATTCTCAGATAATTTCTCGCGATCCTCCTTCTGAATCTCTCTGATTCTTTCTGAGTATTTTCTCTTCTTCCCCTGACCAGAATGCGTCCAGAATCGTCTAAGGGCCTAGTTAATACGGTTTCCCTTGGATAACCGCTCATTAACTGCCCACGATCTCTTTCATACGCTCTCACGTGCTCAGTAACCGTTCTGGCGCGTCCTTTTTACCCCAGATAACCGTTCCCGCGGAACTTACCTTTTTAGCCGAGGCATAAAACCGTTCCCGCCCAGAATCATACTTCATCGATTCAATAACCGTTCCCGCTCTTTTTCTCTCGAGCATTTCTTGTCTGATTCCGACAACAGTAACTACTCTCACCAACCCTGTCCAAATTCCGACAGCAATGTCCGAATCCGACAGCTCATGTCTAAAGCCGACAACTCTTGTCTGAAATCCGTCCAGCTTATCTAAAAATCCCGCTTGGTCTGAATAACCGTCAGATCATTCCGAAAATCACGGATTCACATCCGAAGCCTTATCTCAGCTCGGCTATTCACTCAGAACGGTCTAAATTCTTGACCTTAACTCAGTTTCAAAGTAAGTGGCTCGAACACTCAGATTTCTTAGCCACATTCACACTTAGCTCGATTCGAGCTTGCAGTTTTCCACCCATATCACATTTCCCTCGGTCATTACCTTGCCCAAGTAGAACCATTCTCGAGCCAACTGCTCGGTAACTACTTCACTCCGCCATAATCAGATTTCTTCCCAAGCTCTCGGGCATTATGCATGCTTCGGTCAGATTGGCGGATCGCGGGTGTTACACACGTGCACCCTCTCCTCTCATGCTGCATTCGCCCCTGGTCGCAAATCATAGAGAGATGGTGAAGCGTTTTTTATAAAGAGAAAAGGAAACAGAAAATAGAAAAGAAAGAAGAGTCGCCTCGTCTAATTTAATAACAAATTTCCTACGAATTTAGTAACGCGTAATTAAATTTCTAAAATATGAATTGATGCGGTTTCCAGAAAATTTGGGAAAATGGGACGGCAAAATTTTCAATGTCCGTTGGAAATGGATATTTTGCATGCGATTTGATTGGCCAGTCAACGAATCATATCTAGAATATTGTTTTCTTTTCGACACACTGAAACTTTTTAAATTATTTCGTCGCCTTGTCATCAAAATTAGCTAGTTCGCAAATATAATTTTAGACACTTTTGATTGATCTTTCATATGTATTTGGGAGTGTTTGAGAAACTATGTGATGTTATTATAGTGAAAACCTAGCTAAATAGCAAAAAATAGAACTATTAAAATATGTTGTGATTTAAAATAGTAACTAGGTTAGTACTTAGTACCCATGCTTTGCACGGGTTTAATTGTTACTTTTAAATAAGTTTAAAATTTGGTTTACATTTATATGTAGAAATGATGATAGTTTGTTGATGTCAACAAATAAAAATAGTGATGAGATTGGATAAAACATATATATATATAGTTTTGTTCGATTTTAATATTGTTTAGTAAATAGTTTTGTTAATATTATGTATAAATATATATAGGGAATTTAGATTCGTCTCATTACCATTATAGCACAATAACTTGAAGTCTAAATCTAAAAATGCAACCATTATATTGTTATTTAGAAGGTGTTATTGGTTTATGTATTTTAATTGATTTAGAAATTTGTATATGATTTATAAAAAAAAAAAAATTTGATTTTGAAATCTATTTTTGATGATTTCAAAATCCATTTTGGATAATTTCTAAATCCACTTTGTTTGATTTTCAAATCCACTTTTGTTGATTTTAAAATCATTGAATTCTGTAAAGATTTCCAAATCTTATCAATATTTCTAAATTCATTGAAATTCATGAAACTTTAATATGAAATCAAATCCATAAATAAACATGTAGTGTTGAATGACACGTGATTTGAATTAGTATTTATAAATCATAAAACCAATAACACAAGATTTGAACATAAATTTTTAAATCATAGAACCAATAACGGTAGATTTCTAAATCCATTAAAATATCCAAATCAATAACTCCTACTTAAGCTACTTTTAGACTAACTCGTATCTAAACTACAAATATAAACTAATGATAATGCCAAACCGAGTAAACTAAATTTCCTAAGGTGATACATATATGGTTAATTTGGCTTCATATTTTCGTATTTTTAGAGTTATGTGGCCAAACGAAAGCTAGTTCATGATTCCGATTCAAATTCCTCTAATTTCTTTGATTGACTTTCATAAGTTTTTATTATATATTACGTCATTTGGATATTTTGTTTTTGAAAAAGCGTCATTTGGATATTGCAGATGAGTTATGTTTGATTAGCAATAATTGATTTGTGAAAATAATGATCAAAAACATCTATATAACAAAAAAAAATTAGTTCATTAAGATAACATCTTGGAAAGTCAAACCACAACGAAATAAAGAAGAAATTCAAGATGAAGTAAACAAACACAAAACAAAAATAGTAAAGACAATAAAAATAGAATTACAAATCTTATACCCAAATTCGTTGTAAAGTTAAATTGATCTGCCAATAAATCGACTCAACATGTTAATAACAAATCAAAAATTCTACTTCGTATTATACAATAACAACTATACTATAATTTCCAAGTTCGTTTCTAAAATAAATTACCTCGCAAAAACCACAAATTAAAACCTAGATTAGCACCATTTTACTTTTAAAAACGTTAATTAATAAGCAATAACAAAAAAATATATTGTATATAAAAAACAAGTAGACTATAAACAATAAATTATCTTTATATTATCTTACACAAAAAATATATGAAAATCTAAATAAAGAAAAAAAAAACTTAAAAAAATTATGAATATAATTTTTAAAATTAAACATTAGCCCGAGGTTACCGCGGATTAAAATCTAGTAACTAAACAAAATTACTTAGATTTTTTATTCACAACAACAGTAGTACGTTCATTTAGGTGCTGAATTTTAAAAAGTTTCAAAAGTAAATATATAGTATTGGTCCTTTTTAATAAATTTTATGTTCAATAATATTAGAGGTTACAAATTTAAAATTTCCAATATGTAGTATATTATATTCAGTCATGAATTTTTTCACAGAAATATAATAATCATAATAGCTTGCTTTTTTGGTTATTCCTCATTGGTTTAAAATAAGAATATAATTGTTTTGATTTTTTTTTTTCCAACTAGAGTTTTGATTTCTTTCTATCTAAGTTTTTGGGAGAAACACTAAAATGGAAATTTTATTGACTCACTTCGACGACCAAAACAAGTGTGATATTTTGAACAAAAAAAAAAAAACAAGTGTGATATTGATTTTCTGTCAATTTATTCCCCCACTAGAGACCGCACCATCAGATCTACATTTTTTTTTCTTTCATATATGGATTGATGTTAATAAATGTCGATTACAACCAACCAGATCTAAAGACAAAACCCGCAGGTTCTGACTAATTTAAACCAAAACCTCAAGAGCCAAAGATTAAGACAAACTTGTTTAAACTACAAAATAGTAACAAAAGACTCAAAACCATAAACAAGATCAATTAAGAGAACATACTAAACAACAAAACTTTCTAGGCACATAATCAAAGTTCCAAAACTCACCATAAGCAATACCAATCCTCAGACCGAAACCATAAGAGATCAACGAGAGAAGCTGAAACCAGCTAAAAATTATGGGATAACCGTCCTCGGTTGAATGTAAAGTTGACTTCTGAAATTGAAACGCTGCTTCCAACCCCGGCTTGATGAGCCTTCCTTCCATGGGAAGCCTTGAAACCAATTGCCGAAACGGAATCGAACCCATTGAGTTGAGCATACCAAATCAGATCTATACCAAGATCTTGTCGGATTTCGATTTGGAGGAGGCCAAGAGGGCCGTTTAACGACATCATCTCCCATCAAAAAAACTGAGACACTGATGGTCAAAACCAGTTAAACCCGAAAGCGGATAGTAGAGACGAGGGATGAGCAGGGACAATGAAAGCCAAAGAAAGACTATCGCCGAGATCCACCTTCAAAAATGACTCGCCAGGGTAAAGAGCACACAACAATGATGAGGTACACTCGCCAAAAGCAACCAAGCGAGAGAGACTAGGGGACCAACCAAACCAAAACGGTCTACACCCAAAGACGGAACCTCCAACCAACATAAGCACACAAAGAGAATAAAACGGAGGATAAAGCCTTCTTACCATCCTCAGTCTTCAAACCGAACACTATAACTGAAGAGAACCCACCGCTGTGAGATTAGAAGCTTGGCCCAGGGAGACCGCCTAGCAGACTAGGCGACGAGAACCAGAGCCAATGATGCACAGATCCGTCGAGGAAAGAAGAGAAACGAGCCACCTAGAGGATGAACCAAAGCCTCCGAAGTCCGCCTAGACTCAACGCCGAGAGCCATCGAACCAAAATAAACATGTATGAGACTCCACACCGAGAGATGAGAGCGATAACGAGGACTCCAATCCCACCACCAGCCATCAGATCCGGCGGATCTGCACTCCTAGGGGTGAATCGAGAACTAAATTTTACCGGGGGCAAAAAATAAAATAAAAATATCAAATTTAATTTATTACATATTTTTCATAA
>OVAY01002464.1:0-17565 GCA_900406395.1 Kernera saxatilis | reverse complement strand
ATGAAAGAGTGATTGAGGTTACCTGTGAGAAGATCGTGGTCGCTTATTGTTACACGATAAACCAACAAACGACGAATGTCAATTTCATAAATTAAACTGAAAAATCATAGATTAAATATGAGCGTAACGGCTAGACTTGTATGGAAGTAAGCTTTCAACGGCTAGTATAACTATGCTTAATCCCACGAAATATAAAAGAGAATTCAAAATAATTGGAAAAAAAAGTAAGAAACCCACAATGAAAATTTTAATTTTTTTTAGAATAATGAAGATATTCATGATTGATCCATCGTAACTATTTGCTAAATTAATAAATCCATGGTTACTTCCCTATAGAGATAGTATGGCCCATATTAAAAATCAGCCCAAAAAGTAGTATTGGTATTAATAAAAGAAATGAACGTCGGACAGACTTATCCACGCGCAGCTTAACGCGTGTGAACGTTGACGCGCTAGAAAAGGTAGCGCCACTTGTACGCAGAAAGATAAAAATATTTTAAGTAGAAAATGTAACAGGGCCAGGACCTACAAGGGTAGGGAAAACGTATTAACTTAAAAAAAAAAAAAAAATATATGGAAAACAGATTATCGGATGGGTTCCATTATATGGGCCCAGAGTTTGTTATGTTAATTCGTGGCCCACATACTTACAAAGTCCAATACTCTGTACTTTTGACTTTATTACCTCACCAGTCACACTACATGTGTATTTCTTCTAAACTGAACAGAATTTTATTTCTTTCCCTGTTTATATTTTTTATTTATCTAGACACATCTTTTTGAAAATTTGTATAACTCTTCGTTTTTTGTTAATGACCGCGCACGAAAAACTACTTTCTTCGAACAATTATCGAATTAGGAATTGGTATGTTCAGAACTTCAGATAACTTTTTTCCCAAAACAAAAGTCATCTGTTTTTTTATACATATATTTAGTGTATATATATAAATCTTGGTATTTTTGCGGAGTCTACATCAACAGAAACCAAATTGTTTTAGTATATAGCAACACAAGAAAATCACACAAGATAATAAAATAAACACGTATTATAACAAAGACTAAAGATCCGAGCAAGATTTACAAAAAAATTATTTAAACACAATCAGTTTCGGTCAAAACCTGAACCATTGTCTGCATAACTCTTACTTTCATTTCCAAAGACAAAATATAGTCCGCCGTTTGTCTAAAGAGTCCATCTAAACCTTCTGATGATTTAGTGTTGGGAACAAGCTCTTTCAGCGTCTTAACTCGTCTATGTATTGCGCGAGACGGTCTTCTGGAAGCTTCTAGACTCCTCTTCGGCCGGATCATGATCTTCTTCGCAAGTGCCCTTCGAGCTCTTCGTCTTCTCATCAACCCCCAAATTGATTCCTTTCTTTGTCCTTCTAATGTTACTCCCATTACTGTAGATGATGAAAGAATGTTTTTTTTTGTGTGTTTAATGTGATGAAAGAATAATAATGTTGTATAGACAAGTGATATAAGAACTCTTTAAAGATGATATAATATGATGCAAATATGAGGCGGCCTTAGTTTATATAGACATAGATAAAGGTTAGTGACCTTTATATATAACTTAAAATGGAGATTACAGCTTCTGCGAAGGTTCTCTTTTCTATCCCAAAAGAATTGGATGAGAATTGGACAAGTGTCCACAACAAGGGTGTTTTGTTTTGTGTTTTTAAATTTTGGTTTTGATGGATAGTTAGGGCTTAGCTTAAATTAGAGGACATGTCATCAAAATACAACTCGATGCACATGCACTCACATGATTCTCATCATCACCCAACTCTCCTACATGCTTAAAAACACCAACTTTCTTCCCATTCACATCACCAGAAACACCCTGTCTTATATTCCTCCTTTGTTGCGCTTTATAAATTTATTTTTATTTTATTTTGATTTTGCGGCTAATTAGTTCGAGTTTAACAATTTCGGGCGGATCAACAATAAGAATGTAATTATCTTTATGCCTTGTTCTTTCTATCTTAAACTCTAATTTAATTTACAAGCAATGCATGCTGTCAATGTAATAAGATGATGGAGATAGAAATAGACAAATGATTTTGTTTGTCTGATTTATTAACTAATTCAGAAACATACAATCAATGTTATAATTTCGCTTCAATGTTTAGTTTGAATCAATCTCCATGTTGATAGATATGATAAAATATGGCTAACTGGTTGTCACAGACTCACAATGCTTTTGCTTTTATTGAGTCATGTACCTCATTATTTCCAGCTGATATAAGCCGGCGCAACTAATGATACAATTACAAAAGCACTCCCGAGTAGTTTAGGTGTTTTATTTTTTTAGACAAAGTAGATAACGATGTTGGGAAATGAGATAAGGTTTTAATTTTAAAAGACATAAGAACATGCGGATATCTTCAATGTTTCTTTGATTTTGTGGACTTCATATTTAGGAATTTTAATTTCGTGAGTGGATTTGATTGAAGCATCTTAAAGATTATGTTCTTTGCTCTTCATGTGTTTGTGTGTTTTTCTATTTTTTTTTTTCAAAGGAAAAGAAAAGCAGATTCGTGTAGCAATGTTGATCAGACATCCTCGGAGACTATTAGATTCAATGTATCTCCCATCGCCGTCAACACGAAACATTGTACTTAGAAATTCTCTTACACATATATATATATGTACGTCTCATAATTAATTATATAAATTGAATAAATGATAATTAATTAGCTTAACATTCATATGATTGATCAGTGTATGTGTATATTTTATGTGTTTCAAGGTAACGTGAAAAGTACCTAACTAATTAAGGTAGGTTTATATATATAAACTAGCCATGATAGAAAGTTTAGTGGTCGAAATTGATCGCTTGTTAGCATGTTGTATGAATATAAGCTCAACGTGCATGCACATGTTCTTATATCATCCCTATTCGTCTAGGCCACCCAAAATATCCCAATCCAGATTTTTTTTTTATATATCAGAAAACTTTCAAATTTTCGGAAAATATGATCGAGTATAATTTTTGAATGTATGATTATATAATAAACTTTCATTTGGTAATACTAATACTACTGTAATAGCTAGTAGTTTAACTAGATAATGGTATTTGTGTTGTGTCATCTAATAAAGATACTAAAACAATAGAGGAAGATCATATCGATCGAATCTAAGTCGAATGTTATGTTTTCCAATAAATTATATACAATCTATCAGATGATACAACAAGTTATCTTAAATTTAGAAAAAAAGGTAAAAAACTATGGACCTGTTCGACCAAAAAAAAAAAAACTATATGGACCTAATCAAAGCTCAAGATGACAAGATTTTCCGATTACAAAAAATACTAAAAAACATGAACTAAAAATTTCTACAAGTGATTTTCTTAGATTAATTTTTGTTATCGATAAATAATATCTACTAAAGAATATATATGTATGTATATATATGTATATATCATAGTTTAATTTTAATTTAACAGCACTGAAATTACTGGGCCAGAGCCAGAATTAAGAGTTGGGTCTAAAGCCCATTTAGAAGAGAGAGGTTGAAATCGGCCCTTTAAAGTGTATGCTTTGATCCATAATCCAACGCTTGGATAACTACTGACGATACAAATTAGGTATAGCTGATGAGGAGGAAGCTCTCTACTTTTGCGCCGGCGAAAAAAAGTCTCTCTGACGATTGCATATAGAAGAGTCGTATTACATGTTTTGTGCGTGAATCTAATTCGAAGGCTCTATGTGAGATTATATCATATCCGATTTTGCTGTTGGATTAGATTCACGCACAAACTCGTAATCTGTCTTTTCGATTTTATAGATCTGTGTTCGATTTCATCTCTAGGAATCTAATTTCGATCTTTTTTTTTTAGTTTTTGACTGATACTTGTTATACGATTTCGATGTTGATTAATAGCGATTCGAAATCAAGATCTACCTTTCTACTTTCGGAAAACAAGTCTTCTTTTGAATCTCTCATTTTCTATTACCAGTTTTGGTTCTGACCATGTTTGGTATGAATCGATTCGAGAGCCATGGAATATCAAAAAAGTTATCATCTCTATTTTTTTTTTTTGGGGGTCAAATTTATCATCTCTATTTATGTATCTCAATGTAAAGACTTATTTACGTGGAATTTTTACTTTATTTATAAGTTTTTGGATCTGAGAGCAAGTCCATTAGTGTCGTTTCTCTGAGAAATTAGAGGTATTACATTTCTTGTTTTTGCTCGCATTTTATACAGATGTTACGAATCAAGTAGAGAGTTTGTTACTCAGAATCATATTCTACGATCTTCGTTTGTCTGTCAACAATTAAAGCAGAGCAAATCTTTTAAAAAAAAATAAAATAAAAATAGGTTCGTTAAATAGCTCCTTCTAGTCATAGATCTTAAAATTTCCGATGAAATTTGAAATCCTTTACATGACATATAAGTTTGAATTAAGTCGAGCAGACACACATTAATGTAAATATGTGTTGTCAAAATTGTGTCGGGATCGCTTCATCGATGGTGGTCTGCTGATTCACGCAGGAATATAAGAAACAAAATCCCTTAAACCCTCGTAAAAATCATCGTTTAAACGGTCCTTTAATGAAAGTAACGTCGTGAAAAGACATTGAAGTAGTTGAAGGTTTTTTTATGGACAGTCAGTTAAAAATCCTTTTATGCCCAATATGAGATCCATCGACCATTTGAAGCTAAGGTTTTTAACGGCTTTAAATTAAAAAAGGCGGAAATGATGTCCAAAAAGAAAAATTGAAAAGGCGGAAACCTCTATTTTAAACGGAGGCATCCGATTTTGTTTTTTAAACCGAGAACAAATCGGATTAGTTCCAATTCAGTTTGTTCTATGGCGGATTAAAACGGTTTGTCAAAAACCGTGCTAAAAGTAAACTCACATCATGATGGTGCCGTGTAACTTTTTTTTTTTTTGTCATTTATAAAAGAATTAATTGAGAAGTAGCAATGTATAAACGGATTTTTGATCCTAAAACCCGCATTATAATTTTTTTTTTTTTTTTAAAGTTGTAAGCATTTTTTTAACCTCATTGTAGCTGATGAGACGCTTAATATGTTCGCTTAATTAGCAATGAAATAATTCGAAATGGAAACAATAATAAGAAACAATATAGGCCAGAGATTTTCGTAGAAGAAAACAGTGAATACAGAGATTTGTTTTCTTATAAGAAAATTTCTCGTTGAATGAAAAATTCAAGTCGCTTATTTGTCTTTAAATGGCAGAAGTCGTCTGCCTGATTTGGGTCTACTAACAATTATAGAATCAAAATATATTTGAAAATGCTAATTTGAACAAGGATCTTTGCCTTCAAGGCTTCAAGTATACCTTCGATATGTAGTGAGATGTTCTTAATTATGCCTTTGGTCAAAATTTTGGGAAGATCTTTGTCAGTATTTAGAATGAGATGTTCTTATACATAATAACTAGAAAGATAAATAATTTATTACGTTGCCTATAACAGAATAGACAAAATAATTAACCAAGATAAATAAGTAAGTAACTCTAAAACCAAAAAAAAAAAAAAAGTTAAATAAGTAACTCTTTTGGTCAACATTAACTCTTTTGGATTTAAAGTGATTTTTATATTGAACTCTATAATATATTTTTTTTGTCAGATAAAACTATTTTTGCGTATAAAATTTAAAATTATATTTCTAAAGTAAAACTATCGCAACTGATTTATGAAAAAAATAACCTAACCTATTATTTTTCTTTAATTTATAAAAATAATATACAATTGCGTAGAGAAATTAGTTTAGAGTCTTAACCCAAGGCCATGCCAATAAAACAGTCAATTTACAATAGCAAGAAAATGGTAAGAAAAACAAAGTAGCGTGCATTGAATCTTCCTCTATCTGACTAATTAATTCAAACTAATAAGAATTAACATATCCAACTTCATATATAATTAAACACCTAATGCCTTATCACTATTTGTCCTAAACTCTTTATAATTCATAAATACATTTAATACAAAATGAAAGGGATGTCATTTTATAGATTCTGTTACTATTATTACTACATCATGTGTCTAATGGCGATCTTATTGGTGTACGGATCCACCGCAGAGGATTATTATCAAAGGAAAGATGTAAACTCAAGCCAAATAGCTAACACCATAACCGTCGATCTTAACGGCGCCGGAAATTACAAGACGGTCCAGAGTGCAATCGATTCAATCCCTCTTCAAAACCAAAATTGGACCCGTATCCTCATCAAAAATGGCATTTACAAGTAATGTCTACTTTTATTTTCCTTTTTCTTCCTTTATCCTGTCACATTTTCTTACTATTAAATTTCGATTTAACGAAGCGTTAATGTAATGTAGAGAGAAAGTAACGATACCAAAGGATAAAGGATACATATATATGCAAGGCGGAGGAATTGAAAAGACGATAATAGCTTACGACGATCATCAACTCACTGATACTAGCTCCACTTTCACTGCCTATCCGGACAACATCATCATCTCCGGGATCACTTTCAAAGTACGTTTGTTTCTTTATCTATATATCTATCAATATCATGAACACTTTTTAAATCAGCATTCAATTGGTTATAACGTAAGAATATGCATATAATAAAACATTTGATTATTGGATTTTAATTCTGTGTGTAGAATACGTATAATATCGTATTAGTGTCAAACTCTTTAGCGACACCAGTTAAACCAGCGGTAGCTGCGAGGATGCTTGGAGACAAATACGTAGTGATCGATTCTAGTTTTGATGGTTTGCAAGATACATTGTACGACTGTTTAGGCAGACATTACTACAAAAGATGTGTTATCTCTGGTGGCGTCGATTTCATATTTGGCTACGCCCAATCCCACTTCGAGGTATATATAGAAATATATGCTAGAAATCTATTCTTGATTCTAGTCGAAGAAATTTTCAAAACTGCAAACATACAAATTTAAACAGAAAAACAGGAAAATGTAAAAAGAATACACAATATATAGTAAAAGATCATTAAAAGAGCATGAATATTTTTTAGCGGATAGTTTTATTTTATTTTGTCTCAATAGATTAACAAATTCAAATACCACGAAATAGTATATAAGACCACTATAGATATATATGCACTATTTCGGAACAATGCAAGTAACCAAGTTTTAAACATTTTTGGTATTGATCGTGAAAGCCCTAAGGAAAAAACCGAAAAGTAGAAGAAAATAATCGTTTTATTTGTACTTCATAGAATCATATAGTTTACAAAATTTAAAGATATATATACATGTGTAAACAGTGGTGAATGTAATGTAACAACAAATAGGGATGTACGTTGAATATAACGGTGGGAATCTACGAACCGAACAAAGCGTACGGAGCGATAACGGCGCAGGGAAGGAATTCGCCGACAGATAACGGAGGGTTCGTGTTTAAGGACTGCACCGTTACGGGAAAAGGCAAGGCGTTGCTGGGACGCGCGTGGGAACCTTACGCACGTGTCATCTTTTACGGTTCTAAGATTAGCGACGCTGTTTTGCCTATTGGTTGGGATGCTTGGAGAGCAAAAGGCCAAGAGTATATAATCAGTCTCTTATGAATCTATCTTTTTCATCATTTTACACTTTAACATGATATATTCGAAATTTATGTGTATAATTGTTTATTAATTAAAAGATATAATACGATGTCGTTTTAGGGGCCATACAACGTTCGTGGAGTTTGGTTGCACTGGAGCTGGAGCGGACACGTCACATAGAGTGCCATGGCTCAAGAAAGCGAGTGAAAAAGACCTGTTTAACCTCACCAGTATTTCTTTTATTAACCAAGATGGTTGGCTTAATAGACTCCCCATCAATTTTTAGAGGCGTTAATATACGGATTAATCCGTTTAATTAAGTCTGTTCTTATACACGGTAGATTAAATAATTAAGCGTACTCGATCAAATATTAGTCTATGCTGTGTAAAACTTTTAAATGTAGATTTTTCATTGGAGTTGGGTCTTTCCATCTTTTTTTAGATTTCATTTTTATTCTATACATATAGTACCTTTTTTACTCATATATACCATATATATGGTATTATTTCTAATTTTAAATGAAAACATATAATAATAATAATAATAATAATAATAATAATAATAATAATAATAATAATAATAATAATAAATACAATTGCCAAAGATTTTCGTATAAGAAAACAGTGAATACAAGAGATTTGTTTCTTATAAGAAAATTTTCTCGTTTCGTAAAAAAAATTAGGTCACGGATTTTTCTTTAAATGCTAGTCGTCGTCTGCCCAATTTGTGTCTACTAACATTAGGCCTAACTAACATTTATAAAATCAAAATGTAATTTGGATGCTAATTTAAGCAATGAACTTTGACTTCCAGGTATAGCTTCGATGTAAAGCAGTTTTTCAGTCAACAGATGGCCAACATTAATTTGGGAAGATCTTTGTCAATTTTTATAATGAGATGTTCGTATACGTAATAAGTCGAAAGAGAAATAAGTTATTACGTTCCCTATAATTGAATAGACAAACTAAGTAACTCTGCTTCTTGATTGACCAAGATAAATAGGTAACTCGTTTGGATTTAAAGTGATTTTCTTTAAATTCTATTAATATATAAATCTTTTAGTCAAATCGCACTAACTTTTAAGTATAACATTAAAAATTATATATCTAAAGTAAAATTATCGCAACTTATATACTATGGAAAACAAATGACCAGTCTTTTGTTTCCTTCTAATTTATCAAAAGATATACAATTGTCTACGAAAATCATAGAGTCCTAACCCAAGATCTTGCTAATAAATAAAACAGTCAATTTACAATTACAAGAAAATGGTAAGAAAAAACAAAGTAGCATTGAATCTTCCTCTCTCTAACCAATCAATTAATTCAAACTATATAAGAATTAACACGTCCAACTTGATATATATATATAATTAAACACCTAGCCCCTTGATCATTATTTGTCATAAAATATAAAAAAATGAAAGGGGTGACATTTTATAATTTCTGTTACTGTTATTACTACATCATGTCTCTAATGGTGATTTTGTTGGTATATGGATCCGCCGGAGAGGATTATTTTCAACAGGTAGATGGAATCTCTAGCCAAATCGCTAACACCATCGTCGTTGATCTTAACGGTGCCGGAAACTATGAAACGGTTCAAAGTGCGATCGATTCAATCCCTCTCGAAAACCAAAATTGGATCCGTATCCTCATAAAAGAAGGCATTTACACGTAGTACATATTTTACTGTTTCCTTTCCCCACAATTTGATATGATTTATCTTGTCACATTTTCTTACTATTAATTAAATACGATTTACCGAAGTTCAATGTAATGTAGAGAGAAAGTAACGATACCAAAGGGTAAAGGATACATATATATGCAAGGCGGAGGAATTGAAAAGACGATAATAGCTTACGACGATCATCAACTCACCGATACTAGCTCCACTTTCACTGCCTATCCTGACAATATCATCATCTCCGGGATCACTTTCAAAGTATGTCTTTTTAGTTTTTTTTTGTAATATTATATATCAACCGATCGATATCATAAATACTTTTCAATTAGCATTTGATTGATTATAACTTATGAATAATTTGTTGAATAATGGGTTTTAAATGTGTATGTAGAATACCTATAATATTGGATTAATGTCGACCCCTTTAACGACACCAATTAAACCAGCGGTGGCTGCGAGGATGCTTGGAGACAAATACGTAGTGATCGATTCTAGTTTTGATGGTTTGCAAGATACATTATACGACTGTTTAGGCAGACATTACTACAAAAGATGTGTAATCTCCGGTGGCATCGATTTCATTTTTGGCTATGCCCGATCCCTTTTCGAGGTATTTATAAATACATATATACTAAAAAGGTAACCAAGTTCAAAAACATGTTTCGTATTGATCGTGAAAGCACTAAGAAAAACCGAAAAATGAGAAGAAAATAATATCGTTTTTGTTTGTACTTCATAGAATCATAGTATAAAGATACATGTGTTAACAAAGTAAAAAAATGGTGAATGTAACTAAAAGGGATGTACGTTGAATTTGACGGTGGGAATCTACGCACCGGACAGAGCGTACGGAACGATAACGGCGCAGGGAAGGCAGTCGGCAGAGGATAACGGAGGGTTCGTGTTTAAGGGCTGCACCGTTACGGGAACCGGCAAGGCGTTACTGGGACGAGCGTGGGAACCTTACGCACGTGTCATCTTTTACCGTTCTAAATTTTGCGATGCTATTTTGCCAATTGGGTGGGATGCTTGGAGAGCAAAAGGCCAAGTGTATGTATAACCTCTTAACTTTCTTTTATTCTTCTCTCACCATTTTACATTTTTGATATGATATTTCGAAATTTTATGAGTAGAATTTTTTATTAGGAGCCATACAACATTTGTGGAGTATGGTTGCACCGGAGCTGGAGCGAAGATGTCACAAAGAGTACCATGGCTTAAGAAGGCGAATGCAGAAAACATTCTTAACCTCACCAGTATTTCCTTTATTAACCAAGAAGGCTGGCTTAATAGGCTTCCCATCAAGTTTTAGAGGGGTTAATACGGATTAGTCCGCTTAACTATGTCTGATCTATGGTAAATTAATAAACCGTAGTCAATAAATTTATAATTACCATTGAAGGCTACACAAATCTTAAAATTTAATATTGGTTTCAATCCGCAATCCCCAATTAATATAAATAAACTTATTAGAATAAGGAATTTTAAATTTAAATAAACTTATTCGATTGAGGAAATTTTTATTACCAGATTCTTTTCATTACAAAATATGAAAACTAAATTAAGAAAGGCCCAGAACTTTTTATGCAAGTATGCTGATATAGTGATATATATTCACTCTTTCAATTTTCTTATATTCCACTTTTGTTCTTGACCTTTTATACTCGCATACAATGTATATGTATATATTTTGTAATTTTAATACGCGAATAGTAATTCTATAGAGTTTCTATATTTTTATATAATTAGTAAAAAATACTAAGGTTTGAACTTCCTTTTGTTAAAAAATTACACTGGAATACATCGATATGGAAGTATTTGTTGTAATCATTTAATGTAAAAATCTAAAATTATTAGATGGAATGATACCACAAATTAGATATTGATTAGTGCACGCATGCAAGGTAATAATAAATGAGAACGCTCCCTCTCTATTAACAAGTTAATACATAAACACGTAATGCCCTGTAAGAAAAAGAAAAAAAAACTATTACATAATTAAGTTCATACAAAAATGAAGAGGGCAGCATCTTACTGCAGTTACAACATCGTGTGTATGGTCGTGACGTTGTTGGTGTACGGATCAGCCGCAGCCGAACAATTGGCTTACACCGTAAATGTTGATCCTAACGGTGGCGGAAATTTCACAACCGTCCAAAGTGCAATCGATTCAATCCCCGATCGTAACCAAAAATGGATTCGTATCTTCATAAAAAATGGAATTTACCGGTAATATTTCAGTGTCTTTTTCAAAAAATGTTTCATGTGAAAAAAAAGAAAAAAAAAAAAATGTTTCATGTGTATGAGTTCACTTGTAAACCCCTTTCTTTATTTGTCTTGACTCTTGAGTGAAGTTCTATTTTATATATACAGTATAAATGATCAATAATGAAAACGTAGGGAAAAAGTAACAATACCGCAAGAAAAAGGGTTCATATATTTGCAAGGCGAAGGGATTGAACATACGATAATAGAGTTCGATGATCATCAAGCGACTGATACAAGCTCAACGTTCTCTGCTTTTGCTGATGATATCACCATCTCCGGTATAACTTTCAAGGTACGGTATATTTGTCTATCTCTATTTAGAAAAATATCAACATATATAGACTAATATAAATATATAGTTTTTTTTGTTGTTGAGAAAAGTATATATGTTTTTGTTATATCTTGATTTTCAGTAAACGAGTAATTATCGTAAGTACTCTTTACTATTTACATAATAACTTCGGGGTTTTTCGTTTTGTATTAGAGTTTTTGGTTTTGATGACTAAAAGATTTGTAGATGCATGATTTTTTTTTTTCTTTTGCTAAAAAGATGCATGAAAATTTCAGTAATAAAATATACAAAATTACTAGCTCTAATAATAATAATAAAAAAGCGTTATAGTGGTAGTTGTGATTTTAGATAATTGAGTATTCATTACCATGAATACATGTACAATTAAAAATTTTGAATAAAGAATTTTGATAAATAAACACTACTAATAAATGGAAGATATATTGGAATAGAACACATACAATTTGCCAAATAACAAACCGGAGATCGTACCGGCGGTGGCGGCGAGGATGCTTGGAGATAGATATCTTGTGATCGATTCTAGTTTCGACGGGCTTCAAGATACTTTATTTGACGGAAAAGGAAGACATTATTACAAACGATGTGTCATTTCTGGCGGAATCGATTTCATATTTGGTTATGGACAATCTCTCTTTGAGGTACATATAAATAAATTATTTTGCTATCAAAAGTAAGTAAGTAAGTTTATTCAGCATTAATTGTAATTAATATACATGAAAGGGATGTACTTTGAATATGACGGTGGGGATATACGCACCGGATAAACCTTACGGATCGATAACGGCGCAACAAAGGCCGTCAGCGTCAGATAACGGAGGGTTTGTGTTCAGTGAGTGCACCGTAACGGGAACGGGCAAAACGCTGTTGGGACGAGCGTGGGGATCAAACGCACGTGTCATCTTCGACCGCTCGCAGTTATCCGACGTCGTTCTTCCTATTGGTTGGGATTCTTGGCATGCCAAAGGCCAAGAGTATGTGTTGTCATCATCTCGAATCTCGATATATATATTAATTCAGTATATTACAGTTTGATTAATATATTTATAAACTCTTTAATAAACGAGTGCTCGTTTTTGTGTGGTAGGGGAGCGTTAACGTTTGTGGAGTCTGGTTGCACCGGAGCTGGGTCGGACACGTCACAGAGAGTGCCGTGGCTTAAGAAGCTGACTCAAAACGACGTCGCTGCATTCTCCAGCGTTTCCTTCATTGACCAAGATGGTTGGATCTCCAGATGCCCCATTAGCCTCAGACGAAAAGAATAGATTGGATGAAAAAAGATGAATCAAACTGAACTAAATCAAATCATTCTTGTGTCTTATCTCCAATATATTGAATTGTTCAATTTCATAAAGTTAGCTAATAATATAGCACATGATTTTATGTCTTAAGTCTTGTGTTTATTCATAAGCATTAAAGCAAATCAGACAAAGAGTGTTTTAGGACTAACAAGATAATTATCTTATAGAAATCTGATTTACCTATTCTAAATAAAGTGAATTTCTTCAATATATTGGGCTATTAGGCACATTATTAGCAAAACCCAGTATTTTGAATAACTAATGAAGGCCCAATTTTAATGGGAATTAATCCCTAATTATTGCTCTTCTCCAGGTAAATAAGTAAAAACCATGCAATTTGGTTTAATTTTCTTCTTTCGTATACAAACTTGAGATTTAAAAATCATCTTCCAAAATTTCCAACAAAAGCTGTTTCCTTCTATTTCTCTCGTCGTCTGCGTATTCCTCGACTCGACTAGTTCTCTAAGCCGCGAAGTTCACCAAAGTGTGCTAGTATTCTCTGCCCTTGTCTTGCGCGCCAACTGTTCGTCAAATTGCCGGAACCAGTTCCTTGAAGAATATAAAAGCCCTAAGTTCGTTTCTGAGATTATATAAATCTTATCAAGTTTTAGGATTTCATTCGAGTTACTCCGTGATTTTGGTTTATCCCAAGGATGGCTTCTTGTGCTAATGGTAACAATAAGAAACGAGATGGTAGTTTATCGTCGCTTGCCCCTCGCAAAATCAACGTTCAGAAATTTTCCGAGGCTCGAGCAGCCGAGCTCGAATCTCTTCACTCGACTGTGTCTGATCGTTTGAACAAGGACTTTCGGTCAAAGAGGAACAAAAGGAGGAGGACCAATTCTTACAACAACCAACCTGCAAAGAGACGTAATATAAAAAGGCAAAGATCAGAGTCATTGATTGGTCAAGCATCAGGAGACCATGAAACAAAGATCCCTAGACGGGTTAAGAGGAGAATGGAACTTAAAGGGAACCCGGGATCTGGGTTTTGTACCTCTGGTGATGGAACAAAGAGGCTGAGAACACATGTTTGGCATGCTAAACGTTTTTCTATGGCTAAGCTTTGGGGTTTTCACCTTCCGCTTGGCTTACGTGGAAGGTAAATTTCAGTTTTGCTGTGTTCAAAAAGTTGGCACCTTTTGAAAATAATAAAGGTTTTTGTGTTGTGATGGTTTTAGAGGAAGGGGATCTAGGGATGTCTTGAAGCAGTCTAGGCAAGGTGTTCTTGTGCATGATGCAAGCTATCACATTGCTCTGCAATTGGAGGGTCCAGAGGCAGGCATTTGCCTTTTTCTTCAATTCTTCTTAAAATTTGGTTTTACCTTTGTTGTGTCATTTAATCTTCTCTTGATGTCTTTTGGCTTTGAATTTCTCAGGGCTCACTCTTGTCGATATTAAACATGCTACTGGAGCCTTCTCCGTCATCTCATTCCAAGGAAGTTTTCGACTCTATTCTCACAGGCCTTAGTTACGAAAGCGCCATGGTATAGAGAATCTATGAATTTCACTTTCTTTTCAAATAGGAAACGACAACTTAAGCAGGATGTAATCGTAACTTTTTGTTTTCTTCAGCTTTATCATGTCGAACCACCAGTTTCTCAGCCGATAGCTCCTGTAATTTTTATGTGGAGACCTTCTCAATTACCTGAGAGAAGAGATGAGTGGAAAGGGGGTGCCGGCGTAGGAACTGATGGTCCAGTCTCAAATGGAGATTGTGTAGACGTTCGAAAACTTTGGGTGTGGATCCATGCTTCTTCCTTCAGTGAGGGGTATGCTGCTCTTAAACTAGCTTGTCAAAAACAGGTAGTTATTTTATTTCTTTGAGGTTATTTTTAGGCATCTCTAGCTGACACTTATCGTTACAAGTTTTGAATCATGCTTTACATTGTTTCGTGGAGATATTGACGCCTAAAGTTCCTTCATTCAGATGAATGAGACAGGTGTCTCAGTTGATTGCTTTTCACTCGAGGGTCAACTTGCAAAACTTGAGATTTTTGGTCCAAAAGCATCTCATCTTCTTCAAAAGACCCTACATCCTGTTACAAGGTGAGGCATCTGAGCGAATATAGAATTGCTTGCAAGAATGCAAATAATAAAGTAAGATATATCTCACCCTTTTTTGTCTTTGCAGTAGCTCGGAGGAGCCCTCTGTTTTAAGAAAGTGTTCAATGGCAAAAGATGAAGTTAACAACGTTGATGATCTTTACAACGAAGAGAAAATATCATCTTGTGGTATTTTAGCACGTTTTGTCATGGATCCGCGGTTAATCCCTAATAATCCACGTGATGATGGTACAGTGTCAGTTGAAACGACCAAAATTGAGCCTTCTGAGTCACTTGAATCTACAATCAAAACTGAGGCTGAAACTTTTCGTGAAGTTTTCAAGAGCTTGTGGGATGCAAATAGTGAACTGAGCCCTCCAGAAGAAGAAAACATTTTGTGTTGGGAAAAGCATCAAAGTCGTATGAATTCTCTTTGCCTCAATGACCCAGCTGCTGAGGTTCCAAAGGTATCTAGCAGGCCAAGGAGTTCGAGGTCTTGTCCGTTACTGCTTCTCAAACATAAAAAACTTAAGAATGCACCTACGGGGTAATCTCCACTTTGGTTATCGTTCTGTGATGTTCTTTAGAATCAAGGTCCTTAATGATCCACAATTAATCATTATGATTCTCTTTCAGATGGTCTCTTATACTTCCCCTTAGTTGGATCAAAGTCTTGTGGAATGCCTTTGTCTCAAAAGGAGCTCATGCAATAGGTCAGAGGGAGAAACGCTGGGTTTCTTGTGATGTATATTTTCTCGCTCTTTAATACTCTAATGTTTAGATTCTCTTTCTACATAAACATATTGAATCGTAGGTCTGAAAATGTCTGAAACTTGCCATTTTTTTGCAGTCGGGTTTGCCCTTTTTCCCATCAGATTTTCCTGACTGCAAATCATATTCATCTTTAACAATGAGCGATGCCACAGACTTGGAGGAAAAGGCACAACGACGCCCTCCTGCAATAAGACCTTTCAGAATTCCCATTCCACCTCCATGGAATAGTATCCATGTCACACGTTCTATTGGAGATAGTTCCAATCCGAAGCTTACAAGCAACCAGACAAACGGAATTGAAATTTTCAGTGCTGGTGTCAATCTATTTGATGGTATGGTGGCAAGAACATCAGATTCGCTGAGTACTTTTCTCCAAACTCTTGCAAGTGACAGCTTGCATTTGTTTCCTTACAACACTTCAAAACCAAACACAAACCTCACGACGACGCTTCAGGAAGACGAAACAAAAGCAAGAGCTCAGATCCATCAAAGTAGTAATAAACTGTGCCTCCTCAGAGTTCTTCTCCACGCTTTCAAGGAAGGTTCTTTCGAAGAAGGCGCGGTTGTATGCGCACCATTTCTCACAGACATATCATTATTAAAATCCAGGTAACGTCTCCAAGACATTGTGTTCAACAACAAATTGTGATCACATTTCGGGTTATATTTGAATGATGTTTTACAGCTGCAGTGAAGGAGAAGAAAGGTGTGCTACAATCCCTCAATCTTCTGTAAGTTCTTACTTCCAAGAACAACCTTCTGGAACATGGGAGCTAAATGTCCCTGAAGACACTCTTGCAAAGCAATCGCATAGATGGCCAATTGGGTTCATAACGACAGGATTTGTCCGTGGGAGGTAAAGACAAAGAAACCCACAAAATCTGTGATTTAGAATTCACCAGAGGCGGGTTTGGTTTATTATGAGGCTCTTAAACTTGTCTTAATGTGCAGTAAAAAGCCGACGGGGGAAGCTCTGTGTGATGCAGTGTTGTTAGGGAGACTAAGAGATGAGCAATGGAGAGACAAAGATGTGAAACGGAGGAAGAAGGAAATTTATGTTTTTGTTAGAAACCTAAGATCTTGTGCTTATAGACTCGCACTTGCTACTATTGTTTTGGAGCAACAAGACTCTAGTGATGTCCACTGCTTTTAAAAAAGTTTTTTGTTTTTGATCCACCAGCACTGTTGTTACTTGTTTGTATGTATCAAATAATTTTACACAATATTTTTAATTATTTACTGTAGTAGTAAACCAAACAACAAAACACAAAACGGTATCAAATAATTAAAACTTGAGTGCATCTACATGAATGGGAGGGTTACTTATCACCAAACGAAGAAGGAAGAAGAGAACGTTGCCGTTTCAGTTAGTCAGATTTTATTTATTTAACCGAACCAAATCGAAACTACTTCTCTCTCTCTATCGGCGCCGGAGAAATTATCCGATTACAGAATCTGAGACTAGTGCGACGAGTTTGATTAATCGAGTCTCAGTTAGGGTTGTTAAGATGGAGAGACGCGTCGCAAACGCCTTCCCTGGTCCGCCACCACCACCAGTTCCGTACTATCATCATAACAGCAACTACAACCCTCAGATCCATCATCATCATCAGATTCATCCGCCGCACCACCATGTCGCCGCCGTTGGATTCCACCA
>OVAY01002463.1:0-19481 GCA_900406395.1 Kernera saxatilis | reverse complement strand
TTTGGTTTGGGTTCACTAATTTAAGTTTAGGGTATAGTTTTGAGGGGTTAGAATTTAGTTTTGAAGGTTTAGGATTTAGTTTTGAAGGTTTAAGGTTAAGTTTAAGTTTTGTGGTATTTTTGGAAATTAAAACTAAGTTTGGTATTTTTGGAAAAATAAACTTGTTGTGGTATTTTTGGAACACAAACTTAAAAATGTGGTATTTTTGAGAATTGCTCTTTATAAATTGGTTGTATATTGGAGATTAGCAGAAACTAATCTGATTATAGCGTACTCCATCTTATGAATAAGATTTGAACAGTTTCCTCTACTAATGTAAACCGATTTAAAAGACTAATCTGCCAATTAAATGAACCAAAGAGAAAGGAAACCGACTTGGTTTCGTTTTTACATATCTGGCAAACCATAACCAAAACCGAAATTTTTTTTCTTAAAAACTGATTCCGAACCGAATGATAATCGGCTTAAAATCAGCTTTTGTATTTCATATACCAAAAAAAGTAATTCAAAAACAATATCCAAATTGAAATCGAATGAAACCCGGATAAGAGTCACCTTTAGATTTACCATTTTGCCAACTTAATCAACAAAGTCCATTTATGGTCAGTTCTTGTTTTGCTACTCATCAATACTAAAAAGGAAATTGTTTTTATTCAAAATCTTCATATCCTATATATGAAAAGAAAATACAGTGAAAAGAAAAACTACAAGCATGCGATGGAAACAAAAAACAAAATGCTTACACATAGGGTGCAAATGGTTGAAATCACAGAGGAATAAAATTGAGCGGAACTGACTATTCCTCTTTATTCATCTTAATTTTTACCATTTATCATAAATATGTTTTAAATAAAATTCCTCCTAGGCTAGCGTAACTAGAGGAACAACCCAAAATCCTTTTGAAAATAATTCTTCTTCAAAATAGGAGAGGAACAAGCAGAACACATTGGATTTTCATTATATTAAAAAAAAAACAATTTAATCTTTATATATTTATTATATATGAAATGATAAATACAAATTTTAATATAATTATGCAAATTTAATACTAATATTCTGATATTTTTTTAGATGATTACCATTTACGTTAAATGTTATCCCTCTCAATTTCTTCATCTCATTCCTTTTATTACTCTAACTACCACTATTCATCTCAATTTTATTCCACTAACTTTTATTTCTCTTATTCCACTAATTTTTTTGAGTGACAACCATTTACACCCATAATAATTGGTTTTAAAGTTTTTGGTAAACATGATGCTTAATTGCTTACACTCAAAAACTTCGCCGAGGTGTGTTTACCATAAAGCCGCCATTAACATGTCACTCAGCCTTTAATCATTTTAAATCACTTGGGCGGACGTGGCATCCAAAACCAAAATTCAATTTTAGTTGCTTATCATATCCAAGGTCACGACAATGTCATATTTATCATATTCTACATGGTGGAAGTTATTATATCTACGAATCTTTTCTGGATTTCCTCTAAGAAAATAATTTAAATTTATTTATCTATTGTCTATTGCCTATAGGGGTTGGTGGTGATATTCTGAAAAAGACACTCCTTAAGAAGACTGAGATAACAATAATAAATCAATGCTTTGGTTAATTTAAGAAAATTCCCTTTTTTTCACAAATCAAAACGAATTAATTTCTGAGGGAATTTAGCTAGTTATGTATTTTTCTCCCTATGTGATAGAATGTCTTAGTAGCATTAATTGAATTTATTTTTTAACGTCAACGCATTAATTGAAATTCAATTGTATGGAGAATAATAGTTACGTAAAATACTAATTTTCCTGAAAAATCAATAATATTGCATCAGAAAAAAAGAGGTAAAGAGAGAAAACAAACCAGCGATTGAATATGGGGAATCAAGGAGACGAAAAGGTTAAGTATTGCTGCGTCGACCATAGGCGGAGGCTCATCGGAGGCTAATGATGTGGACAAGGCCGAGAAAAGCCCATCTCCGGCGACTTCCAGGCCCACGAGATCGCCCAATTGATTCATATCCACCGCCGGTAAAGCAACGTACATGATTCCGGCGACGCGCTGGATCTGGATATTCCCGGCGCAATTGGCGGCGTTGCATAAACTCCATGAATCGGACCATAGAGGAGTCGACATCATGAACGACGCCTGTAACTCACTCGTCTCGAATCGACAATCTTCCATGATTCGACTCGACTACGAAAGACAAGGTTTTGGGTTTGTTATATGTACAATTTTTATGAAATTATTGTAATAAAGTATCTCATATAGTTTCTTGCGTCTTTCCTATGTACTTTCTTGGTTCTAGTCTTTTGTTGAGTCGTCGTCTCTTATAGTCTCCTTTCTGGCTTTCTTTAAATTTTATGTGTTTATTTTTTTATAGAAAATTAATAAAAATAAATGCACTCAGGGGTCCATTTCATTTTTTTTCTTTAATCATTGTTTGAGCTCTGTGCAGGACAAAATAGAGTAGAAAATGAAAATCAAAGCATTTGATAATCCCACGTAACCTGAATGGTTTAGACTTGAGCATATAGATTGAAAATTGCAACTTTTGATATGTAATGAATTGTGGTAAGAGCCTATCTTTCATGAAAATTTGCAGATTCACCAGCCTCTATATGTAATGGTTGAGTAAGAGACACTGGAGATTTTTGGCATAGCTTTTAGCGTAGAACCAAGAGCTCTTAGCTTAAGATGTTAAGTGATTCAATCTGGGCCATATAAGTCTTGCAAGTTAGACTACCCATGACTTAAAGGAGACTTTAAAGTTGTGGTCTCTCTCTGCTGATATAGATCCATGTACAGTATTTTGTAATTTACTGTTTCAAAAGGTTTAAATTTAAAACAGAAAAAAAAGGAGTGAAAGGTCCATCTCATCTTTTTATATCAATGTTTGGGCTCGGTGTGGGACAACTAGAGTATAAACTGGGGCAAATTATAAAAACAAAACAAAAATGGTTCGAGGCATTGTAAGATAATCACTTGAGTATGTAAAGTGAACACTCTTGCATAAACAATGATGAAAGCGATCGTTTGAGTCCCCAATGCCAAGAAATTTCTTAAAGTTGAACAATGATCTTTGTAGAGTTACCTCTAAAGTAATCTTGTAATTATCAGGTTTAATATTTTCCTCAGAATCCTTCTTTGGAAGAAATATAATCATACCTCAAACAATGAAGTTAGTTCTACTTCTAACTAAGTCGCCGCCATTAGAGAGGTTTATACTATCTTGGTCGTCGTCCCAAGTCTCCTTTCTTTTGTCATCATTAATTTTGTTATTTTCAACAGTTTTACAAGATTTAAAATCGATTAAAAAGAACAGTGAAAGCTCCCTCACTGTCTTTTTATCATTGTTTGGGCTCGGTGAAAGACAATACAAAATGCAAATCAAAGCTTTTTAAGAGAACATATACATCTCTGTTGAATACAAACAAAGATGTTAGGACAAATAACGTTTTTTGTTTTGTACTAAAGATGTTCGTCACTCAATCTGACACAATTATGTCTTTCGTACAAGCTAAAATCCCCATGACTGTTAAGTTATGGTCTTCAGTCTTCCTCTGCATACATAGATGATAGATCCGTCTTGCTTAATCTGCTATATCTATCTAATGTAATCTTGTAACTGTCAGATTTGATGATTATATACACATATAATCATTCCTCAAACAATGAAGTCAGTTCATGGTTATTGAATTCCTAATCTCTTCTTCCAAATTGATAATTCGGCTTGAAACTGTATATTTCCACTTTAGAGATAATAAGATTATTAGATTAAAGGGCTTCTTAATATGCAATTGAACAATGGATTCAAAATAGCAGCAATTTCCAAATATTGACAGCCAATGAGTAAAGGACCAATCATGACTCTCACCAAGTCACAGGAGTTACTAAAAGAAGATATTGTGCAAAATAACAAATTGTTTGGTTTTGGTTCAAGTTGAATCGAATTAAACCCATGAAGTCATCAATACAGGAACGAAATGGAACAGACAAGGCTTGAAATCAGCAACTCTCTTTCAAAACCCTAATTTAACATACCCTCGACGGACGACGTCGCAGCGGCGGCGTCATCGGGGTCTTTGGCCGGATCGGATTTGTCAATGGAGGAGCGAAATTTGTCGAGGAAAGGCTTGAAGGCGATCTCTATCGCTAACCATCCAAACGCCAACGCTGCGACCACTACAGTCGCCTGTTTCGCGCCAGAAGCTTTTCCCATTACTGCGTCGTCGTCTGATCGTCTCCTTCGCGAATCGATGGACGAGTTAAGATTGGGCGATGGGCTTTAGGGTGATTAAAATGGGCCGGTTTGGGCTTCTCATTGGATAAAGTAATATAAAGACACAATGTCAGATTATTTGTTACTTTAACAATGAAAAACTTTAAAACAGTAATTGAAAATATTGTTCAATGATAATTTTTACATACATGTAAATTATGGACACGTTTTTTTAATTATTATTTTTTTTTTTTTGCGTTGTTTGTATTTATATGTCATGATGATTAGGATAAACAAATTTAGGTCCAAACATATAATCGTAAAACTAATATGTATATGATTGAAATTTGGCTCAATTGGATTTATAAACAGTTTCGTTTTGGTTCAGTTTTTCCGGTTGCTTTAATTTTGTCCAATCCTGTATAAAAGAAAAAATGGAGAAAAAACTACCAAATGGTTGGACAAAAACTATAATACACCAACACCACAAGAATCATATGTTAGAAACTATTAGCATTAAAGTATTTGAAATTGACAACGACGAATTCAAACTTCCGTCTTGATTGTCTCCGGAGACTAGTACTAAATTCACATTCTAAAATCTTCCAATTTGCATAATTTTTCAATACATCACATTCATCGCCTTATCCACTTTCCTGGAAATTCTGGTCTGGTTTTCCTTCAGCTATTCAGTTAAGTTAGTCAGACCAACCGGTTCAAACAATCAAAACCTACCAAGAAATTGCTACAACAAAACAAAATAACTGATTCTATTGTGATATTATTGTACAAGGTCATCAAATTTGATATATTCAGCGCACATAAAATCTAATACTCGACGTGGTTTGGTTAACGCAACAAAATGGTTTAGTTAAAGGGATTTGTTGGAAACGTGTTTCGGTTCACTCATAAGAAAACCCGGTTAGGTGAACTTAATTGACAAAAGCAGCCCTTTCCATTTCAAAACCGCGTTTTAATCGGACTTTTCATCTTTAACTCGTTCAATAACTCAATTATAAATGCACTACTAACAACACGATTTTGATCAAAGATTTTTTTGTTCTTTCAAATTCCTTTGAATTTTCGAATCAACAGATTTCTCGTATCAGCCATGAACGATCTTCTCTCCCGCTCTTTCAATCGCTCCGGCGCGGACGATTCATCGCCGCCGCACTCGCACAACATCGAGATGCCAAAGGCTAAGTGCTCCGGCGGAAGCTGCCGCGGTGGGAACAACCTCGACAAGTTCTACCTCGACGTGGAGGAGGTGAACGGCGATCTGAAAGAGCTTGATCGCCTCTGTCACAGCCTCCGATCGAGCCACGAGAAGAGCAAGACGCTCCATAACGCTAAGGCGGTGAAAGAGCTGAAGGAGAAGATGGATTCCGATGTCTCAGCGGCGCTCAAGACGGCGAAGCGCGTGAAAGGAAACCTCGAGGCCTTGGATAGGGCAAATGAAGTGAACCGGAGTTTACCGGAAAGCGGACCGGGTTCATCGTCGGACCGGCAAAGGACGTCGGTGGTGAACGGGTTGAGGAAGAAGCTGAAGGATGCTATGGATAGTTTTAATCGAGTGAGAGAGACGATCTCGACGGAGTACAGAGAGACGATTCAGCGAAGGTACTTCACCGTCACCGGCGAAAATCCCGACGAAGATACCGTCGATCGCCTCATCTCAACAGGTGATAGCTTTCTCCTATTTTTTTTATAATTTTTCGGATTTCAAATTTCAATTTTTAAATGTCAAAAACAAGAGAAAATAGCGCAAGGTTGTTAATAATCGATTGTTAAGTTTGGAGGTTTAGTTTAGAATCGTGATGATTAATATTATGGTTTATTTATAAACATGATATTGATGAGATGAATTGAAAATACAAATATTGCAGGAGAAAGCGAAACATTTTTGCAGAAAGCGATACAAGAACAAGGTCGAGGTAGGATTTTGGACACCATAAACGAGATCCAAGAGAGGCACGATGCGGTGAAAGACATTGAGAAGAGCTTGAACGAGCTGCACCAGGTGTTTCTCGACATGGCTGTGTTGGTTGAGCACCAGGGTCAACAGCTCGACGACATTGAAAGCCACGTCAAACGAGCCAACTCGCTTGTTCGGTCCGGTGCGGACCGGCTCGTTAAAGCGCGGTTCTATCAGAAGAACACGCGCAAGTGGACTTGCTACGCCATTTTGCTATTGATCATTATTGTGGTCTTAGTTGTGCTGTTCACGGTTAAGCCCTGGGAAAATAATGGTGGTGGTGGAGGAGGTTCGACCCGTCAAGCCACTCCGGTGCAAGCTCAGCCACCGCCGCCTCCTCTTGCCCGCCGGCTACTACGTTAAATTTTGTTTCTACTTCTCTCGGTCTATGCAGGGGCCTCTGCTTTAAAGATTGATTATTATATTTTGTTATGTTTTGATTGGTTCAAGTCCTTGTGTATATATCATGTCATCAGCACATATTTATTTGCTATAAGAAACGCAATAATGAAATTTACCATGAATTGCATTTTGATCTGTGTGTGCAAAAGAAAAATCATAGAATCCCTAGAGTAAGCCAAAGTTAATTTGCCATAGTCCTTGTTGAAATTAGGGTAAACTATCAGTCAATATATGAATTAAGCTGGCAGATTTTAGGAATTGACTTAAGTTAATGGGCCGTTAAAAAATAGTAATATAAAAACCCATTGGAAGAAAATATAAAATGTTGTGGTGTGCGGTTCTCTCTCTTTTCTCTCACGATGGCGTCGTTGAGGATTATAGGCAAGTCAAATTCGGGAAACTTTCAAAATTTATTTCGTCGATTGATTCTCCTTCTTCTAATGTACAAACGATTCTGTGTAGCTTATCTGTTGTTTCTTTTGTTTTTCTTCTGATGTGTTTGTGTAAGATCAGACATAGCCGTTAACTTCACAGGTCAGTTGAGGCATTTCCGCAAACACTTTGTGAACATGTCATTCTCTGATCACATGATCTTCTAACATTATGAGAATTCTCCTATTAAACGGTGCGGAATGAAACAGATGGGATGTTTAAGGGAATTTACCATGGCAAGAACTGTCATGTCCCCGACATTGCCACCGTCTTGAACCGAGCTTGGTCTGCCGGAGTCGATAGAATCATAGTTGAGTAACTCTTATCGATTTTTTCTTTGAATGATTAGAAATGGTAGAAGCTGGGTAATTCAAATTCCAATTTGTCTGAACAGGTAACTGGTGGGTCATTGGAAGAATCAAGAGAAGCTCTTGCAATTGCAGAAACTGATGGTTCTTTTTTTCCATCTGTTTATTTGTTTTACAGATCTTTTTCTCCACAAAGTTTTCATCTTTAGAAATTTTGACTGTGGATATACAATTTGCAGGCAGGTTGTTCTGTACGGTTGGGGTTCATCCAACTAGATGCAATGTCAGTTTTTTCGTACCTTAATGTCTCTCAGAGTTTAACATGTAAAAAAATTCTAATCTTACGCTTGAAAAATCGTTCTTTTATGTCATCTTTCCATCAGGAGTTTGAAGAGAGTGGTGATCCGGAGAAGCATTACCAGGCTCTTTTTTCATTAGCCAAAGAAGGAATGCAGAAAGGGAAGGTGCTATATTCTTCTCATCTAATAGATACTTCGAATTAAATTAGGTATCATATAGCTTTCATATTGATCCCGATCAAAACCGCTCACTGAACACTCTTCTCCCTTCTGGTTGATTAAGGTGGTAGCAATTGGTGAATGTGGATTGGATTATGATAGGCTTCAATTCTGCCCGGCTGATATCCAGAAGAAGTAAGTTTGATCATTAAAATTGAATCTTTCGCATGCTTGATTGTTTTATTTCTTTCTCTACTTATAACATCTTCCACGTTTTCTTCCTTGAGGAAGGTATTTTGAGAAGCAATTTGAATTAGCATATGCTACAAAGTTGCCTATGTTCCTACATATGCGAGCAGCTGCTGCGGATTTCTGTGAAGTTGTTGAAAGAAACAAGAACAGGTGAACTTGTACGCTAATGTTTTCTCGAGTTGGGTTTACATAAACTCCCTAGATTGCGGTTTTGAGTCATCTTAATTCATACTCCATAATCCACTCTCAAGGTTCACTGGAGGAGTTGCTCATTCATTTACTGGTAGTGCATTGGACCGCGATAAGCTTCTTTCTTTCGATAAAATGTACATTGGTAAGACTTCCACTAGATTTCTGTTATTGATAAAGACTGCCTTTAGGCTTTGGCTCTCCTTGGCGTATTTGTATTTCTCATTGCTGATATGATTCTACAAATACTCATTGCTCATATGATTCTATTGTTAGGTGTGAATGGCTGCTCGTTGAAAACAGCTGAAAATCTTGATGTAATGAAGGGGATACCAGTAGAGAGGATGATGATCGAAACCGACTCTCCATATTGTGAGATCAAAAACACACACGCCGGAATGAAGTTTGTAAAGACGACTTGGCCTTCCAAGAAAAAGGAGAAGTATGATCAAGAGTCTATTGTCAAAGGCCGTAATGAGCCTTGTTTAGTTCGGTGAGTGTAGCTCTGAGAAATTGTTGTCTGATCCATTAATATGTACAGTCTCTAGAACACTTCTTAGGCGATCATTTTCATCTCCAGGCAAGTTCTTGAGGTGGTGGCTGGCTATAAAGGACTTGGCGATATAAATCAACTTAGCTCAATCTTGTACCACAACACTTGCAGGCATGTTCTCTCCATTTCGGTTTTACATAATTTCAAAATCAATGGCATTGAAAAACTGTTCTTATGTGAAGGTTTTGTCTTTGATGGATCATTTATATTTGTACAGAGTTTTCTTCCCTCAGGACTTGGATTCTGCTGCAGATGCTCTGCTTTCTGGTCACCATGAGACCAACTAGCAGAAGTCATGACAAAAATCTGCATTTCTCTGGAATCAAGAGATTTTACATTACACAATTTATGGAATAAACATTTCTGAATAAGATTACAGAAAATCTCCTGTTCTCTATCTCATATATTATCTTCTTCTTTAGCCTCAGTAGAATACATCATCATAGTTATAAAAGACAGCAAAATTTTCATTTTCTGGCCCTCCAGGTTAGCAGTCTGAAACTTGTCGGGAATCTATAGTGCTTTTGCTGCTTCATGTACTGGTGTTCGAAAGCACCTCGCTGCTCTCAAGACTGCCCTCTTCAGTCTCTCCTTCTGTTACAGAAGAAGGAGACCCGGTGGCTCTCTCTGAAGCCAAATTTAGCCTCAGCGCTCGTCCTTCAACTTCCTAAGAACCAAACCGTAACCAAGAAGCTAGTGAGTCTCAAACCCAAATCACCCAACCAAACAGATTTATCCTAGAAGAGGGAAAAAAAGCCTTACCACGCCATTCATGGCATTTAGAGCAGACTGAACATCTTCTGCTGACCCGAAAGAGACGAAACCAAAGCCCCGAGATCTCCCGGTGGTTCTTTCATAGATGACTTTAGCACCAAGCACACCGGGCTGATCCGCAAATGCATCTTTTAGACCTTGTGAGGTTAGATTCCAACCAAGATTTCCTGCATAGATCTTGTGAGGACTGTCTACATAACTCCGGTTATTATCACGGATTTTGGTTCTCATTACTTCTCTCTCTCCGCCTCTTGGCACCTCCGGGAAGTTCACTTTCACTGTCCGACCACCAATTTGCTACAAATCAGACATACACACAAGAGATCATCAACATTCTGGAGCTGAATCACCTTTGATAAAAAGGGAACAAAACGATGGGACTTACAGAGCTGTTAAACATCTGAATCGCCTCCTTGGCTTCTTCAATGCTTCCCATGGTCACGAATCCAAATCCTCTGCTTCTGTCAGTAACTTTATCATAAACAATCTACAACAAAGAACAATGCTAACAATTAGACATTAACTAGCTAGTATTCCTTCAAAATTGAGATTCTTAATCTGGTCTAGACCAGAGGATGCTGACAATCTTCAGTCTAATTTTGCACAAATCTCTTCAAATCAATCTGACAGAATTTCCTGAAACAGTAGAATATGAACCTGGACATCGACGACATTTCCAGCTTCTCCAAAAAGTTGAGAGAGCTCAGAAGAAGTGATTGTGTATGGCAAATTCCCAACGTAGAGCCTCCCTTCCTCACCACTCGCTTGCGTCGTCTGTTTTCCATCTGCGTCTTCTTCTCCTTCTCCTTCTTCCTCTCCTTCTCCTTCATATTCTTCTTCTTCTTCTTCTCCTGACTCCGGGATTTTGTCTTCCGTATCGACGGCGCAGAAGAAGCGGTGGCGACGGATATTCGAATGGAGGAACAGTGAATTAGGGGAATTGGCAACGAGTTTGAAGGATTTAGGTGGAAAGCGATAGAAGAGTCGGAAATTGGAGTGGAAGGAGAATAACGGTTTAAAGGTAGCGGCGGAGGAAGCGGTGGCTGCGGCGGATACCGCCACGGCGGAGGAACAATAGGCTGACGACATTTTCTAGAGGGCTTTGTGAGACTTTTGGAGGAGAAAGAGAGTGGATAAGATAGATTTTCTTCTCTCTACTATTTTTACGGAACCCAAATAATAAAGCTAACATCTTACGATTAGCCAAGTATCACATTTTTATTATTTCCCAAATTGATTAGCCAAGTTTCGTAACCTTTTTTTCAACTTATATAAACTTTTCAGTTACTATGAAATGGGTGTATAGTTTCATTTTATGTAAGATACATGAAAGTAAAATATCATTCAGAGCATCTCTATTATAAACTGGATTTGGAGAGAGATGGCTCATGTGTGCTGTTTCCATTAGCCAAGTCTAGTAAGAATTCTGATGGGTTCATGGCGAATAGCTGAGAATCTTGATGTAAACAGCTGAGAATCTTCATGTAATGAAGGTACAGATCTATTCACACCTAACAATAGAATCAATGCATTTAGAATAGGGAAAAGCCTTACCACACCATTCATGGCATTTAGAGCAGACTGAACATCTTCTGCTGACACGAAAGAGATCTCCCGGTGGTTCTTTCATACATGACTTTAGCACCAAGCACACCGGGTTGATCCGCAAATACATCTGTTTACAGAGCTGTTAAACATATGAATCACCTCCTTGGCTTCTTCAATGCTTCCCATGGTTATGAAAGTCTTACCCGAAATTATAAAAGAGGGTAAGAGGATATGAATAACGATTCCAACAGCATACTGGCCAAAAGTTTGAACTTTGAAGGTTTAAATATTAGAGTTTCTATAAAAATCTTACAAGTAAATTTAGGCTTCCAAATACATAATGCTCTCAGAATCATCAAAATAATTCATATGCAAAGACTCGGTTTCAAAAGAGCTGTATTGTAATGGGCTTATTATAACCCCTCCTATAATCTTACTCCTCTCCAAATCGCAAATGACATGCACTGACGGGTCAGTCTTATCGAAGCACCTAATCTCACTCTTGCGACTGGTACCGTGGATCAACAACTGACCCTCGATGAGGAGACGAATGTGAAGAATAGGCAAAACAAAAGTCTTCTTCTTCGACCATTGCCTCTTCCCTGCATGAGCATCCTCGACAACCCAAAGGTCCATACTACCTTCACTCGCGAGACGGGAGTAGTCAAAGACCGCAACTTTTCCTCCGTAGTTCATTAGATTCGTGGCACGTGTGTCCCAGATGATGCCAGCTTCAAGGGGTAATTCAATCAAATGAAACTCCTCGGTCCTCATGTCAAAACTCACAACCACACATGTATTATGATTCTCACCAGTCCAAGCACCATAATACAAAACGCCGTTGATGGAGATACCCTGTGAGTAAGGACGATGAGGAGGAGGAGGAATGGTGCTTTGAGTGCTTCGCCATGATGCTCCAGGACCAAGTACCAACACTTGATGCTCGGATCTCATTACTCTCTCTTCCTTGCTCACCTCCCAAACTACGCTAAGCACTTTGTATTCGTCTTGAATAGGATCGTATCCAAAGTGGTTCCACATATTGGAATTGTCTTCCAAATTGTTCCATCTAACTAATGGCAACTCCACGAGCTGCTTGGTGGTGAGGTTACAGATACGCACTCTTGTCCCAATTCTGAAACACATCAAGCCCCGAAGAGCGTTCACGAAGCAGCCTCCCGTTCCCGGGATGGTCAGATCGTGGTTGAATACATAGAATTTCGACTCCCAGTACTTAGCCGGTGCTGAGAGCAATGCATAGTCGCCGTGGCCGTCCTTGTCCACTAAATACATGAACAGACGCTGTCGACGTAGCGGCGGCGATGGAGATTTAAGGAAAAGATTAGAAAAATAGCGGGAGGAGATGAGGAAAGACCAGAGCTTTGAGACGCACTTGAACCTCATCAAAGAGATCGCCGGCAATCTCGCCAGGATCTCCATCAACACATCCTCAGGGAACTCCGGGACAGCGATGGCTCTTGAATAGGGCTTGAAGACGGCTCTGCTATTCCTTTTCATCCTCTTTCTCAACACTTTCACGGCGGCAAGACGAAAAGACAATCCCATAGCTACGGATCTGTTCCAAAGCCTGTTTTTTTTTTTTTTTTTAGTCAANGCTACGGATCTGTTCCAAAGCCTGTTTTTTTTTTTTTTTGTAGTCAACCCTAAGCTTAGGATGTACTTTATAGAAAACTGAACTCACTTATTTTTTTTTTTTGGGTCCAAAAACTCACTTATCCTTTTTTTTTTTTCAAAAACGCACCTATCCTATTATCCTATTATCCTATTATCCTAAGATCCAAAGGAATTGTACTTATTTCCCTTTTTCACGCAATAATTCTTACCTTTTCATTTCCTTAAAAAGAACAAAAAAATCACTGCAACAAATACGCAACTGCATCTATTTTAAGTATTTAACCCAAACCTGTGTACCGATACAATCCAAACCCAAGTCTTACAGAGACTGGCCTCGAACCCAAAGACATGAGAAACTTCTCACTTTTGTCTTTTTAATAATTAGGTGAGCATCCCTTCAATTAGGCCCGGAATGTGCGGGTATTGGGTCAGGTAATCGCGGGTAGGGGTCGGGTAAGGGTAGTTAGGGTATCAAAAATCAATATCCGAACGGGTAGTTGCGAATAAAGGGTCGGATAATCGCGGATAGAGGTCGGGTAAGGGTAGGGTCGGGTAGTTAAAATCATTACCCGAACGGGTAATTCGGTAATAAAATTATTATTCGAACGGATAATTAAAGATAATTTTGCATAATATTGGAAATTTTTTGATACGTTTTTAAAAATTTGGATAATTTAAGAAAAAATTTAGATAGTTTTATAAAATTTTGGCTAATGTTCAGCAATTTTTAAAAAATCTTCTATATAATTGTAGAAACTTAAAATATTTAGCTATCTAAACGGATAATTCGGGTACCAGTATAATTATCCTTACCCGACCCTTGCCCGACCCCTACCCATTAGAATAAATTATCTTGACCCAAACGAGTAATTGTTATTACCCTTACCCAAAAAATTCGGGTAATTCGGGTCGGGTACGTGAAGGGTCGGGTAACCCGACCCTAAAATTCCAGGTCTACCTTCAATGCGCGAATTTGCCTTTCTTTTGTTTGTTTTTGGTATTACCCACCATGATTTACATAATCAAATTGACAAAAAAAATTGTTGACATTAAATTCTTATTAATTCTTCATTGTCCTTTATTTTATATGTTCGTTTTTTTTTTTTTGCAAACCCAATACTATTCAACTTTGTTCTTTAACAAAAAAATATAGATAAGTCCACTTGAAACATAAATCTTTTAATAACTAAATTATTAAATCCTGTATATATAAATTGTCTTAATAGGTATGAAATATTTTTCCCTGTTTTATGAGAAAATGAAATAAAGTTATATTATACGGGTATGCAACTATTTCTTTGTCTCTTTTGTATGTTTAGTCGCATTTCGAAGGACTGATTTATCTTTTCCATCATGATTTTCTTTTGTTTGTTTACAAATTCAAAAGAGCTCATCACAAATTACATTCACATATCTTTTTTTTTAGATAAGATCAAAGATAGATGTAATAATCAATAACCTTATCTGACAAACTTCATTTTGAAACCTGAAACCTGAAACCTAATCACTCTTTTCTTGTAACTATTGTGAATTGAGACAAAATCTCAAACATCAAGTTATGATGGTCTCAATATCATATATACAACATTTTCTAACTGAGTATATATATGGATTTATGGATCATCAACACTATACAGTCACAATCACCGTACGAAATACTGTCAAAACTTTTCCACCTTCATAATCAATGAATAAACACAATACTATGCGTAAAATGAATATATAATGCGTATCAAAGAAACCACGCATAAGCTACACTTAATTTCAATTTTCCACTATGACATAAGTGGCACATTTAATTCTTAGAAGACTTCTTTGCTTGATTATTTCTCATCAAATTCTAATCTGAACACATATTTCTATTGATCAAGTGGCATAAAGAGTTTGTGATCATGTAAAGTATTTTAATTGCTATTTACCTTCAACAAAGTCTGGCCAGCGATGGATCTTCTTCTCTATAGAAAACTCATTTTCTACCTTCGCATATATAAAGAATTTAGTAGTTAAAACAAGCAAAAAAAAAGTAGAGATAAAATTACAAACACATGAAATAAAACTGTTTGCGTTAAAATGTATAAGGTTTACCTCTAAAGCTTGCCCTTTCAACATGAACTCCTATTTCAAGAGATCAAGGTTTGGATCGTGTTAGCTCTGCACACAACATTTAAATAATGCTTGTCATATTTGTTAACATATGCAATTCTGATTTAAATCACAAAATAATTCGGAAATTTCCAAATAAAATAATTCTGATTTAAATAATACTAACACTAGTGCAGTGGATTCTATCAGAATTTGTAGTTAAGTGTGTTTGAACGAAAATAGTACTCTTCTATAGAAAAAAACTATGCAGTTGAGATCATGAATCTATTATGATTTTTGAATATTGACGATGTAAACTATAAAATATATCAAACAAGCGATATGTATTATAAAGTTTGCTCGTTTTAACCCCAATAATCGAGTTATACGTATCAGTTTGTATTGAAAATTGACATCTCATGTTAGACACTCTAGGGGGTGTTGTGTTATTGGATTAAGTTTTTGAAGGGTTTTAAACACCGGCGAAAATTCTTAAAAAGTATGTGTTTAAAATGGAAAAAGGTCAATATATTATTAGGGTGCAAGATACATAATAGCTGAATTAAGAAAATGGGCCTTGAGAAAAGCCCATTAGTAATACAAAATCCAGTGGAAGAGAAGAAAATTGTGATTTGGGAAACGCCATTTCAGTCTTATCTTTCTGCCCTCGTTTTTGGGCGAGGACATCGATCTAGGGTTTGTGGGTCTGCGTGATCATTTCTTTTGCCGTCTGATTCATTTACATCTGCTTAAAATTTTGTATCTTTTTCGGCACGCGTTTCCGTTGGTAGCTACTTGAGTGGGTCGATGAATGTTTGTGATTCCCAAAGACGAACGGATCTGAAGTTTAGATTTTTCAATCTGGGGTCTGTAAAGGTAACACCTTTGTTTAAGTGTAAGCGTGTAGACAACATGGGATGTAGAGATCTAAGTGTTTCTGAGTGAAGATCCTTGATTTACGTTCCTGGTGGTCTCAATCGTTTTGTCCTTACTGTTATTGGGAATCTACCTATGAAATTTACAGATCCTTGAACCATCTCGATTCCTGGGCTGAAAAGCTTAGGATATTGTTATTCATCATGCTGATTTTATGCATTTCAAGGGGTTCATTGAATTAATTTGATGTGATAATGCATATATAAGGGTATATTCAGCAAATCAGGGTTTCCATTTCGAATTTCATTCATATCTAAATCCATGGATCTGCACTGAAACATTTTATTTTTATAGATTTTTTCATCTCTCAAATTCGGGAATTTCTCATTGCCATCTTCCATTGATTGTATTCTTCAAGGTCAGTTTTCTCGTACCATAATGGCCTCTTTATTTTGAATTTCTTAGAGCTCATGCAATCAAATTCTAATTCTCTGCGTTAATCATTCTTTTGTATCATCTTTTCTTTTTCCATCAAGAGTTTGAAGAGATTTTCATAACCTGTCTCTGTTTTTTATATTAGCCAAAGAAGAAATTCAGAAAGAGAAGGTGCTATTTCTTCTCATATGATATATACTTTGAATTGATTTTAGGTTTTAAGATCGCTGTGGTTGTGGTCCCAATCAAAGTCATTCATGCAGCATTCTCCTCCTTTATGATTACCTACGGTGGTAGCAATTGGTGAATGTGGATTGGATTATGATAGGCTATAAGTTTGACCGTCTGATATCCAGAAGAGGTAAGTAAGATCATAAAAATTGAATCTTTCGCTTGTTTGATTCGTTTCTGTCTCCTCTCTACTTATAGTATCTTCCATTGCATTCACGAGAAAGGTATTCTGAGAAGCATATGCTACAGAGTTGCCTTCAAGAGCAGGTGGAACTTGTATGCTAGAATTTTCTCGAGTTGGGTTTACATAGACTTCCTAGATTGCATTTGGAGTCATATTTTATTCAGAATCCACTCTCGGTTTCACTTGAGGAGTTACTAATTAATTTACCATTAGCTTTCAATTATTGGTGAAGACTTATGGCTTTAGTCTTTAGCTCTCCTTGGCGTCTTTGTGTTGCTGATATGCTTTTATTGGTAGGTGTGAACGAGTACTCGTGGAGAACAGCTGAGAATCTTGATGTAATGAAGGGGATACTGATAGAGAGGATGATGACCGAGGCAATTGTGTGATCAATAACACACGCTAGAATGAAAGTGTACTTGGCCTTCCAAGAAAAAGGAGAAGCACGATCAAGAAACCCTTGTCAAAGGCCGTAACTAGCCTTGTTTAGTTGGGTGAGTGTGGCTTTGTAGAAAACCCTTGTGAAATCTAGCATACTTGTTAAGTGATTTTCTTTTTCTTCTCCAGGCAAGTTCTTGAGATGGTGGCCTGCTGTAAAAGACTTGGCGATATAAGTCAAGTTTAGCTCAACCTAGTACCACATCATTTAACAGGTATGTTGGCTCTCCATTTTTAGTTTTTACATATTTGAAAATCAGCCGCAGAGAATCCTTTTTCTGTGAAGCTTCTGTTCTGATGTACAGTTCATATTTCAAAGGTATTGGGCTTCCTTTCTAGGCCCAAAAAAACCCATTATAAATACCTCTCATCTCTGCTCTTTCTTTCCCATTTTCTTCGCAGATTTCACTCATCTCTGCTCTTTCTTTCCCATTTTCGTCGCAGATTTCACTCATCCTACGCATTCCAATATTTCGGATGGATCATAAGGTCTCTCTCTCTTCCTTACTCGTTTTCCTTAATCGATTTCATGTTATTGCATGGTTTCCTTAAGTAGATATTGTGGATTTCATTTTATTTTCCTTAATCGCATAACTAGGGTTTCCTTAATCGGTTACCTAAGATCTTAGTGAGGTTTTCTTTATCGCGGTTTCTTTAACCCATAGCTTGATTGCCGAATTCATAATGTTTTCCTTAATCGCCTTATCGTGAGGTTTCCTCAATCGCTTACCTTAGATCGTAGTGAGGTGCGGTTTCTTTAATCGCATAGCTTGATTGTCGAATTCATAATGTTTTCCAAAGTCGCATTGTCGTGAGGTTTCCTCAATCGCTTACCTTAGATCTTAGAGTGAGGTGCGGTTTCTTTAATCGCATAGCTTGATTGTCGAATTCATAAATGTTTTCCTCAATCGCATTGTCGTGAGGTTTCCTCAATCGCTTACCTTAGATCTTAGTGAGGTGCGGTTTCTTTAATCGCATAGCTTGATTGTCGATTTCATAATGTTTTCCTTAATTATAAGTTTTCTCAAATCGCATAGGTTGCTTCTGGCTCGAGCTCCGATTCCAAGAGCACTTCGGAGATCTTGTGGGAGGCTGAGAGGATCCGTCTAGGTGATACAGAGTCAGTGATAATTTTCAGGATGTCTAAAGTTAGGAAGCTGAAGAAGTGGGAGAAAGCGCGTCTCATCTCCAACATGATACGCTTCCCGGCTGCGGGTAGCGTCTCTCTTTGATCAAAAATGTTTGTGATTCGGTTGTTTCTGTCGACATTAATATGACGGGTGCATTGTTATTCAATCATGGATTTTAAAAAAATTTAATTCGAAGAACAATCCATTGTTATTCAATCATGGATTTTAAATGCTCTATTAAAATCTATTGTTATTGATTTTTGTATTTAAAATCATTTCATTAAAAGAATTTAAAATCTAATGTTATTGGTTTTTATATTTACAATAGCTGATTTGATTTGAAATCATTTAAATGAATTTGTAAATAATTTCATATGTAAATTCTATCCATCAAAACTTCACCTTATATCCTCAGATTTTTAAATCCAACTGAAATTTATCTCCATCTTTCTCTCTTTTCGTTTTCACTTTAGAAATCTCAACTTCTTCTTTTTCTCCACATCTCTTTCTCCTTTCCCTTTATAATTTATAACAAATTTAAAATTTTATGTTGGGTACAAAAACTATATATATTTGAGAAAACATACAAAAGATAGCTTGAAATTAAGAAAAAAACATGATTTATGTTTTTTTTATCATTTGTTATTGAATTCAAATTATATCATACAAAACCAAATGATTTTATGTGTACTTTGTAAATACACTGCCATAAATTTTAAAAATTAAAGATAAATCACATAGAATATATTGTAAAATGAATTATGAGTCATTTTAAATGAATCAATTTTTTTTTTACTTATATCTTATTTAAATTTAATAGAGTTAGACTTAAATATACACAACTAATAACAACCCTTTATTGTTTTCTCTTCACTTTTTATCACATCTTTAAAGAAGAATTATACAACTCCCATTTCTGGATTTAATTTGGTCACGTGTGAAATTTCATTTACATGTATAAAATTGTGAACCCAACATTGTGCATGCTACCTCCATCAATTTACCTGCAGCATAATATATAACCAATTAGAAATTACTATCTTTCCAAACATTTTGTTTTTTTATGCTATGAATGTACTCAACTAACAACAACAATAAAGAGTAATAGTTTTTAAAAATGATTGATTCTAAGTTCTAACCCTTGTTCTAAAAATCCCCGCCTAGCTCCGATTACTCCCCGCCTAGTCGCTAGGCCCACCCTGTCCGCCACGATTAATGACTAATCCCTTGAAAAAATCGTTGACCCGATTACTCTCTGCCTAATCCGATTACTCTCCGCCTAATCCGATTACTCCCCGCCTAATCCGATTACTCTCCGCCTAATTTTGCATACCTCAATTATTTTTGGATTACAAGTATAAAATAA